>JAMZAV010007623.1:0-32232 GCA_024449915.1 Sweltsa coloradensis
AGATTCTCATCTAGGTCTGTGAACTCGCAAGCTTACTGAGACTTCTGAGCTCCTGTAGGTACTCGAGTATAGTTTCGTTCTCTAGCTGTAGACGCTTGCGAAATCTAAACCTTTGTGTACGTTTGCTAGGTTTAGGCTGTACCTACTTGTAAGCAGGCCCTTTTGCCTCTGTGAACGACAGATCAGGGGATGTCCTTGGTGTAGCCAAGTTGCGTAGCACCACAAATTTTTTCGCTTCCAAGCACAGAGAAAAACACATTCTTTTTTCTTAGCTTCAGCCACATCGAAGGCTTTCGAATGCAATTTCGATCCTTTCGACGTAAACGTCCAGGGCTCTTCCCCGGGCCTAAACGGTCCGATCGAAACAACTAGCCCACTTGCATTACCACGTGGTTGAAAAACGCTCGGACTAGTTAAGGCATTGTAAACTGTAATGTAAATCTACCTTACCAAATCCATATCTTCGTCCCCAGTTTTTTATGTATGTATGTGGGTGTGGGTTTAAGGCTGGGTAATAATGCATAGCCAGATTATCTGGTAAGCTTTAAAGCATCATTTATTAAAAAACGTTGTACTAATCTACTACATGATATTGTGCATGAGATTGTCAGAAGGAAGCGACGCCATACTTCTTTTCAACACCGCCTTGTAAATGTGGCGAGGCAAGTAAGCGCGAGGTTTGAACTTTGAATACACCACACTTACAAACTACTGTTTTTTTTTAATATACATTTTATTAAAAGTAGGCCTATTTAATAGCTGATGGCTTATTTTTAATTTTGTTTTGTATGTCAAAAAGGGCATGACGCAAAATTTCCCTGCAGACAGCTTTAAAATCTTGTGGGTCATATCATTATACTTACTCTATTGTAATAAATAAATGTATATTATGATATTATGTATAATATTATGTAATAAATAAAACAATGGCGGTAAACGGTATATGAAGGCCAACATTAATTAATAAGGTAGAAAAGGAGTTGGGACTTGTGCATAAGCCCCAATACAATTATTATTATTTTTGTTATTGTTTTGTTTATTGTTATTTTTAAATTACTATTATTATTATAGTGGTTCTTTATTGTTCAAACAATCTCAGGTACATTTGCGTCCTGGTATACACAAGCGGGGTAAGGCCCAAGCCCAACAAAAGTTTACATTATAACAGCGTGAAAACATAAGTATAGTACACATATTATTGTAGACAAATTAATCAAATTAACAAATAATAATAAAGATGAGTGTGATAACAAAATCAATAAAAGTTTCTATCTATAAAACAAGCAATTGTATGGCAAAATCTTTTAAAGAGAGAGAGAGAGAGAGAGAAAAGAGAGAGAGAGAGAGAGAGAGGAGAGAGAGAGAGAGAGAGAGAGATAGATAGATAGATAGAAAAGGGGTCTTTATTGTAAGGCGGGATTAAGGCTAGTGAAGCCTTATCTTCCATCCAACCTAATACTAATATAATAATACATTTGATAATGAAGAGAACATTACATGATTATATAAAATATTGAAATAATAAATGAAATACATTATGGTAGCATATTGCAAAGTTAAAATTTTCTAGGTGTATATTAAGGGTTATCCCAAATTATGAATTTTGAATCGATGAGAGAGAGAGAGAGAAAGAGAAAGAGAGTGATTACTGCAAAAATCTTCGACTATGTGGCACGTTTGAAGGAGGGATGCTTTCTGCATGCTGATGTAGAGATTGGAGAAAGACCCAAGGCATTGTGGGCCCGGGCAGAGGGGGAAGATGGTATGACTCCAGTGGCTGAGATCACGATAGCACGACAGTAACAGTTTTCATTTTCCAAATTCTTGTTATTTCTTGATTTAAAATTTTTGATATTTTCCACCTTAGTGTTCTCGGTGTTCTCAATATTTTTACTCATGGGGATCGCAATGTCAATTAGATATGTAATTCTGTTAGATTTATCGCATAAAATGATGCCCGGGTTTTGTGTGGTCTAGGGTTTTGTCTGTTATAACCTGTTTACCCAATACATTATAAATTCTGCATTTTCGATCACAGGTGCAGGAGAATACTTGTATAAGGAGGTGGATTGACAAGTAGATGTGCGTTCATTCCTAGATTTTGATAAACTATCTTTGTTTACTGATTATGCCTACTGAGATACCACGTGATGGCAATTGAAGGAAAACCGAGCTATAACAGGGTCTATTGTCTCCGTAAACTTTTTGCATTTTCTACACATATCATTGTCATTGGTTTTTGATGATGAATTTTTTATAGTTTTTTGGTATTTAAAACCTGATCTTGGATGGCAAATAAAAAATCCTTGGGTTTCAGCAAAAAAATCCCCTTTTGTGAATCCATATTATTGATTTAACAATGTAAATATTTGGCTGCTGGATGTTTTTTTGGGTATCTCCCATGAAGTGATTTGGGTTTTCCAGACATTCATCTTCATATTTAAATCTTCTATGTATATTTCTGGAGGGAAAAGAATCGTCATTTAGCCTGAGGGGAGTTATAGTTTTATCTCGGAGTTTAAGTTCTTGGTGATAATGGAATGTAAAATTTAAAAAAGTATGATCTGAGTTTATGAACTTGCGAATAGCACAATGACCGAATATTTACCAATCCTCTTCCACCCATTCCCCGTGGTATATATAACCTTTCAGAAGATGGGTTTTGGGTGGTGAGTTTGAAGAAGGTCATTTGTCTTCTTGTTAAACGATCTAGGTCCATCAAGTCCACATCTGACCACTTTACAATACCAAATGGGAAAAAGGGCAAGATTGGTAAAGCCCATGCATTAATGCCTTGATTTTATAGTTCCTTTAACATTTGATTTTAAGATAGTTTTAACTCTATGTCATACTTTTGTTTAAATACATTTTTTTAATTCCTTGTGGTTAAGATAATGGGTTTTTCCTCATTCCTAGGTATTGTATCTTTCTTCGCTATTGTTTATGTTTGGAATTTCTTGACCGACACCAATTTGGTAATTGTCAGTTTCTTGCAATTTTCCACTTTTCATATGCATTGAAGCACATTTATCTAATCCAAATTCCATATGAATGTCTTCACTGAATAATTTTACAATGTCAATTAAAATTTTGAGCTCTTCTTTTGATTTTCCATACATTTTAAAATCATCCCCTATACAGCAGATGTGTTATCCTTGTCATTATTTTTTACAGGTAAGGCGATATCCAGCATTTGTTTGATTAAGTAGCTCTGATACTGGTTTAATGCGAGACAAACCTAGAGGGCTAAGGTGTCCCCCTGGAAGATCCCTCTCTTTAAATTTCCATATTTTTAATTAACAGAATCGAATTGGTTTTTAGTATTATATTAAATTTTCCATGAATTCATGAGATGCTTAAGCACCGTTATCAATGTGGATTTACCTTATACAAATCAAAAACTTGATTAACCAATTTGTGCGGAACCGAATCAAATGCTTTTTGTAGTCTATGTAAGCTACTGATAGATTCCTCTTTTGTCATTTGATGTTTTGTAACAATACTATCAATTATAAGCTGCTTTTACATCCTATGCATTTTGTGTGCATCCTTTCTGTTCCCACGCTAAAATTTTCATGTTCTGATAAATGTTCTGTTAATTTCAAGGGAAAGGGTTGATGTTAGAATTTTATAAATGGTTGGCAAGCAAGTGATGGGTCTATAATTTTTGGGGTCCGATCGTCTCCTGTCTTGAATATCATATTGGGTTATACCTTGAGTAAAAAATCCTGGAAACAAGTGATGGGTCGTGAAGTACTTGGTTAAAGAAATCCTTTAGTTTACAATGCACTGGCGTTAGTCTTTTCCACCAAAAGTTTCTGTATTCCATCTAATCCCGGAGCTTTCCAATTATGAAATTTTTTTTATTTCATATGTAAAGTCGTCTATATTTACTACTATATCCGGCATTTCCTCAATTTCATCTTTTTCTTTGTTCATATGAGGAAGCCATTCGGCTCGCGGTTAAAGTCTTTGGTTTTGGGCCAAAAAGTTGCTCCAATATTCCTCCAAGGCTTCTTTAGTGGGAGGAGGAATATTGTCGTTGTCAACCATAACTTTGTTTTCCCAGTTTCCGATAAAACAGTTTCTCATTACTCTTAAACAATTTGTTTTCTTCGTGTCTCCTGCTACACTGCACATATCTTTTTTTAAACGTGCCGCTAGAGCTTCAATCTTTGTTTTCATAGGTCCAAATAGTCTTCACATTTTAATCTGAAAACTTCTTCACATGGATATGTTCCGGCTTTCTCAAAAACACTGGGGTTTAAATTGTTCCTCAGGGAAACCGATGTGTTATTTACTAGATATGCTGTTAAATGTCCAATATCCCCTCTTAGTACGTTGATTCTATGTTCTAACCTTCTTTTCCATTTTTCCTCCCTTTTTGGTTTAGTCCTATTGTTTTCTGAATTTCTTGGTTGGATAAGGTAATTATTATTATTATTATTATTATATTATTATTATTATTATTATTATTATTATTATTATTATTATTATTATTATTATTATTATTATTATTATTATTATTAATTACTATGACTTTATTTATATTAAACTATCATAATTCAACTAAAGAAGTATATCCAATTAAAAGTGCCATAAGAAGCTAGCGATACTATGTGTGTGTTTACTATGAGTTGTGAACATTCTGACGGTTGAATTTATTTTTTAATGGTACCCTGTTAGCCTATATTTAGTATATAGCTAGTATAAATAGTTAAATACCAAGATTTATTATGATATTACAATTAGAGAATTGTAATATGGATAAAAAATCCCATCCTCGGTGTCTCATGGGTGCATGGGGAGCAGTCTGAATATAGTAATATTATTTCTGGTGGACATGGTTTCGAATCCCGCATATTGGAGAGCGATTTTATCTTTTTGGTGCACCCCCATGCTTTTGATTATCATCAATTACAATATTTTGGGGGAGCAACGAAAATGTACCGGTGATTGTACACATTTTTCAGTGACAAGCACGGAATGACATGTGTTCTTCATGGTAAGCACATAGCGCGCTCGACCGCCTATCACTGATCGGACAGTTGCTTTATTCGCCACCAGGTAGCAACCCCTTTGCTTGGAAACGCGTGTGATTGACATTCGTCATTTAGCTCGCTCACGACTTCTTTTGTTTGAGCCACATATTGAGTATAGGCATACAACCCTCTGCATTCTGTGAAACGCTAGTAGTAATATTATAAACGATTCATTCACTAAGACCACCAAACAACGCGAATTAGGCCTACTATTTTTATAAATCCATGCTAAGACGTTAAGGCTCATTCATAACCAACTTAGGGCCCCTAACTTAGCAGCTAACTTAGCCTCTAACTTTAGGTTTGCTGTTCATGATAGATATTTAGGCCGCTAACTTAACAGCCACTGCCCCCTAGATGTTGCTCGTGGCACAGTGCTTTACAGCCATACCGTCGCCTCTAACTTTAGGGGTTTTGTGCATGATAGATGTTTTTAAACCAATCACAACACAGATTTGCAGTATTTACTTTTATCGCGCCAATGCTTGACTACAATAACATTCAGCCACAGTATAACCCATCTCTTACAGTAGCGAAACTTCAATGCACTGCCCGCAGAGTGAGTTGCTGTCGTGGTCGGCTGCGCGTACCGCCGCTACACTAGCGCGACCTGGCCAAGGTCAGAGTCATTTTAGTGAACTAAAAGCATCCGCCATCTAAAGGTCAGTGCTTTACAACGTTTACAACATACAAATTGTGGGCGGCGGTGCGCCCCTGCTCTCCGTGTAGGTAACCTACGTAGCGACATGTATAGATAGAGCTCTTGCCGCTACACTAGCGCGACCTGGCCAAAGTCAGAGTCATTTAGAGTGAACTAAAAATGTAAACAACAAACAATTTGACGAATGCCGAAGAATGTGAAGCTAATCATATGTTGCAAGGGCTAGGCCCAGTCTAGGCTATTTAAATTGCAGCCCAAAACAACTGCAAGTAAGATGATAATTTTTATATTATGTATCAACCATTATAACCTACATTCAAATCCTGGTGCCTAGGCCTAGCCCCTAGGCCTAGCCTAGGGGCCCTAGCTAGGCTCTAGGCCATGGGCTTTCTTCTAAAAGACATGTATTTTCATCATATTATTATCAGTAAAAAAATAATAACGTCAGACGAAACTTATATCCAGCTCATATCCTGCTGTAGCAGTATTATCACGTAAATATAGGGGCAAAAAATTACATCGTTTTCAATTCAGATCAAAAGTCACTGCCGTGGCACTGTCATCGTTAGTTCCTTTAGTGCTCGAACCTTCGCTAGGGACGCGCGTGTCGGTTTATCAGCGTGTTTTGCTAGCAAGTCTCGCTACTGTAAGAGGGGGTTATACTGTGATTCAGCATTCAGTAAGTAGGCCTAGCCTAGCTCTACTTAGTAGCATTATAGAATTGATTGACTATAGACTGTACATTTTATTAAACAATAATTGATGGTAAAAATAATAAACGTATTTATTTAAGACAACGTGAAGTAAGCCTTACAAAAACCTCACATGGCCTAGCCCTAGCTGGGGCTGGGCCCTAGTACCGCAATAAACGTTAATAATACTGACGGTCAGTTGACATTTCTGCCCCAATCGATAGCCAAATGTTTTCTTTTATATTCTTATCTTTGTATAAAGACGAAGATTTTACATATAGCAGTGGCCCTTTTTCCCATGAATTCTTTCCCAATAGCTTTTCATCGAACAATAGTTGATGTTCCTTGGGATCCATTTTTGCTTTTTGGGTTTACGTTTTCAATCGGATATGCCCGGAAAATTGTCTGCTCGAGTCTCTCTCTGATTGGTTAAAGCTTAATGTTAAGTTAGCTGCTAAGTAAAACCTAGGAGTTTGCAAACATTGGGTTTGCTGATAAAGTAAGTTAAAGGCTAAGTTTGGTCATGAACAGACGTGTTTTTTTCCCATAAGACAAACCTTTAAGTTAGAGGCTAAGTTAGCTACTAATTTGGGTTTGTCCACATGGCTGTGAATTAGGCCTACGTCCACATCGGTCCTGACAAGGTAATACGAATAAACCCGAGTGTTGTGTTAGGTATCACTTGTTTGAATAGGGAATAATAGGCTATTCCACTTCTGTCAAAATAATACTGTTACAACTAATTTTTTGGAAGAAGATTTCTTTCCCGATTACAAATAAGTACTTTGGTTTTTTCCGTGAAATAATAATCCAATAATTTATTGCCGCTTAAAAACAGCATTTTTTTAAATATTCTAAGAGCGGCAAAACGACTCTGACGTCAGAACGTGTCAAACCAACGCCGTCTGGATACTCATACATACATTCATCCAGACCATAGAGATACCATACTGTTAGAAGTCTGACGTAGGGCCCACATAAACCACCCTTCCCCTACTGTATATAGCGTTGGAGTGGGGGGTATGCCGGCGGGGGAAAGGGATAGCGCGAGATGGACCACGCTTCCCCTCTCCTGCTAGCAGCTGATGCCCGTGACAGCCGAGCGCGCAGTATTTAAATGTAGTATCATTCGTAGGTTATAGTAAGTATAGTATCTATGATTGGTATTATCGCAACCTAATATTGTTTTAGGAGAATAATGCCATGTTCAGTGAGCTACCTATGGTTTATCTGTCGATAATGTTTTTACTTTGAGATTATTTTTATTTATTATTATTTTATTGTATTGTAGGCTAATTTCGTATATTATATTTTATAAATCGTAATATTATTCCAACCCTCCCTGTATCTATATAATTATATTTTACAATAATTAATAGTGTAGTCATCTCAAATAATTATAAAATCATCGGGAGAAAATTTTATCAACAATAAAGAATAGAAGTAAATCATCCTAAAACCTCAGAACTTTGATTATAAATTTGATTAAAAATCAAGTATGAACAATCTGTTATGACTTACATGGCCACAATAGCACACAGCATGAGAATAAAATTTATGGACACTTCGTAAGAAAGGAATAAAAAGAAATGGGATTTATTTGTAAATGTTCTGGCACTAAATTAAAATAAATAAGGTACGACGTAAACAAAAACACAACACGTACATTCGTAAAAAATGCGAAAAGAAACGAACAAAAATAATATTATTACAAACATGAATATTTTACAATGGGATTTATTGTCATAATTTTTAAACATTCAACTCAAACGGCCCTCATTCTGTGATTCTGTCTTCTGTACGTCCCAAAACAGCCGAACCGCTGAACAGATTGGGCTGTAAATTTTTAAAAGACATCCGGTACGAGTTTACTGAGAACTGTTAACAAAAAACAGGTAGATCCATTGCGATTTAAACCTATAATAAATAAAAATGTGATTTTTATAATATTGATAGCATTTGGTTTAGTAGCAGCTAGCTGGACGTGATCTACGTTTGCTTGAATGGCATAGTGGTAAGAATTTAGCCTACCGGGGCGGAGGGTTGAGGTTCGATACCCGTTAGTTCAAACTTTTTTTATATTTTACCACCCACATATTATTTTTTTGAGGGGTGTTAAATGGGGAAAAAAAATTTTGTGATTTTGTTTTATCTAGGGAAAAATTTTTTAAAGTTTCATGCTAATACGTTTTGAACACGATTCGCATTTGAATGTTCAATTTTAACTAGGGAAACGCCAAAATCGATGTAAAAAAGTGAGTGAGCCAAGTTTTTGAGTACCCGGGAACACCCCCTTTTCCCCCATAGGTTAACTAAAGGGTGGTTCTAGCCCAGTATGGGGAATGATACCGGGTACTATGTCACACAAGTGTTGAGTACCCCGGGGAAAATCCCCTTTCCTCCCATAGGTTACCTAAGGCTGGATATAGCCCAGTATGGGGAATGATACCGGGTACTATGTCACATGGGTCACTCACTCGTTTAATAACGACTTTTGGGGTTTCCCTAGTTTTTAAAAAAGAGGGAGCGGAGCGACCGAGTGTCTCCATTCAACTCAACGGCTCTCATTCTGTGATTTTTGTCTGTCTGTCTGTAAAGTCGAAATCAGCCGAACCGTGAAAAGATTTCGTTGAAATTTTGAACAGACATCCGGTACGAGTTTATGAGAACTGTTAACAAAATCAGCTAGATCCATTACGATTTAATCCTACAATAAATAAAAAAGTTATTTTTAAAATATCGATAGCATTTGTTTAGTAACAGCTCGCGGGACGAAATCTGCGTGGCTGGCATGGCATAGTCGTAAGCCTGTAGCCTCCCGCACGGATGGTTGGGGTTCGCGGGCCCGTTGGTTAGAACTTTTTTATATGTTTACACCCACTTATTTTTTTTTTGAGGGGTGTTAAATGGGTAATAAAAATTAGGTGATTTTGTTTTATCTTGGAAATTTGTTAAGGGTTTTCACGTAATACTTTTTGAAACACGTTTTCGTATTTTGAATGTTCAATTTAAATAATTATTGTTGCAGTGATTTTTAAAAAAGGTGACCCAGACGGAACCGGTTTTAGAGGTCAGAACACTTGTACCGGTTTGTCCGAGGACTCAACTAGGGAAACCCCAAAGTCGTTGTGAAACGAGTGAGTGAGTCATGTTTTATAGTACCCCGAATGGTATCATTCCCCATACTAGCTAGATCCAGCCTTAGGTATAGGGGAGGAAAGAGGATGTTCCCAGCTACTCAACACTTCTCACTCACTCGTTTAACAACGACTTTGGCGTTTCCTAGTTTAGTCTATGTTATCTTAAATGCATGTTGTCGCGGGTCATACGGGCGCCGAGATCGCCTGTTGCATAGGCGACTCCAAATGCGTGCAGGTGTTGCGGGTTGACTATTGTGCAGGGGCATAAGCACGCGTAATTTATTGTATTTCAGTTTTTTGTTTATTAGATTAATTGGATGAGCGAAGCGAAGACTTCAATTTCACCGACCCCCCAAAAAATTTAGCTCGATGTTTTTTTTTTTTTTTTTTTTTTTTGTTTTTGTTTTTCCGTCTGTTTGTTCGCTCTCTACCGGGCAAACGGCATATGCGATCTTGATGAAAATTTGACACGACCTTCGTTTTCTCTGAACTTAGACTTGCCACGTTTTTGGGTTTACAATCAAAGAAATATTTCTCATGAAGATCGTACTTTTACGATTTTTTTCGATTTTTAGTGCGATATTTTCGTGCCATTTGGGCCGATTCTGACCAAACGGGTGGGGCTACAACGTTCATATTTCACATACACATTAAGGTTATGGTGATGTATTGCTTTCTGAAGAAAAAGTTGAAAAAGTTAGCCAGAATCGAGAGAAATAAAGCTTTTAATATACGTTTTTTGACTTTTTGTGCGATATTTTCGTGCCTTTTTGGGCCAATTCTGACCAAAGGGTGGGGCTACAACGTTATATTATACATGGACTTTAAAGGGTTATGGTTATGTAGTACCTTTTGAAAGAAAAGTGGAAAATTTAGCCACATCCATAGAAATAAAGCTTTTAATACAAGTTTTTTACGGTAAATAAACCAATTGACAAGAAACAAAAGAAACTTGACAACATTCACCTATAATGCGTAGGCAGCAAAACAAAGCATTTGGGCAAAAGTAAAGATATCCCACGCAAACTAAAACTTTAAAAAGCTCAACCATCAACGCGGCGGGACTTTGGGCGTTTTCCTAGTTAAAAACACTTGCGATATGGCGCATTGAGCTTGTCTTTTATGTTCCCTTTGAATTACAAATACGCGCTCAAGTGTACATTAAAAAGTGTTAAAATTGGATGAGCGAAGCGAAGACTTCAATTTCACCGACCCCCCAAAAAATTTAGCTGGGGTTTTTTTTTTCCGTTTTTCTGTCCTGTTTGTTCGCTCTCTACCGGGCAAACGGCATATGCGATTTGATGAAAATTTGACACGACCTTCGTTTTTTTTGAACTTAGACTTGCCACGATTGGGGGTACAATCGAAGAAATATTTCTCATAAATATCTTTAATTTACGATTTTTTCGATTTTTAGTGCGATATTTTCGTGCCATTTGGGCCAATTCTGATCAAACGGGTGGGGCTACAACGTTCATATTTCAAAATGGACATAAAGGTTATGGTGATGTATTGCTTTCTGAAAGAAAAAGTTGAAAAAGTAGCCAGAATCGAGAGAAATAAAGCTTTTAATATACGTTTTTTTGATTTTTTGTGCGATATTTTCGTGCCATTTGGGCCAATTCTGACCAAACGGGTGGGGCTACAAACGTTCATATTTTACATGGACATTAAGGTTTGGTGATGTAGTACCTTTTGAAAGAAAATGTTGAAAGTTAGCCAAAATCCATGAAATATAGTTTTTAAAATGTAAGATTTTTACGTTAAATAATACAAATTAACAAGAAAAAATAGAAATTTGACAAAAATCACCTACAATGCGTCGGCAGAAAAACAAAGCACTTGCAAAAGTAAAGATATCCCACGCAAACTAAAAAATTTAAAAAAGCTCATCCATCAACGCGGGGGGAAATTTAGCGTTTTCCTAGTTAATTAAACGAGGGAGCGGAGCGACCGAGTGTTCTCCATTCAACTCGAACGGCTCTCATTCTGTGATTCTGTCTGTCTGTCTGTCTGTACGTCGAAAATTAGCCGAACCGCTGAACAGATTGGTCTGAAATTTTAAACAGACATCCGGTACGAGTTTACTGAGAACTGCTAACAAAATCAGCTAGATTCATTGCGATTTAATCCTACAATAAATAAAAATGTGATTTTTAAAATATCTATAGCATTTGTTTAGTATAGTCCACGAAATATCGTGAGAGCTGGCGGCTTTTGGCGCTCATCAGGGGGTTGACTACTAAAGTTGTCAGGTATTGAAAGACTTGAGTGGCAGTGATCGGAGCCCCCTCGCTACCGGGAGACTAAAACATGTTACACGAAATACGATATAAACGGCCCAATTTGCAGTGTTGGAGTGAATAATTGGTTATTTAACGCGCATGTATTTAATAATTTATCCCCTAACACACCTGTTAAGAGTTTAGACATTATCAAAATAATGTTCGTATGATTGGTAATTGTTCTTTCGTCACTTCTCAATGGGATTGTAGTAATAAGCTGTCTCATAACTAGCTGTTTTACAAAAATACCATAAATCGTAATTATAAATTCGTATGCCTATTGTGATTTTCCTGAATATTTTGTAACGTAAGTTAACATCAATTGGCGATCGAATCTTTAATGAACTCACAGCACTGTTGACAAAATATACTGGTTTGATGCATGAATTATTTCAGAGGTGATCAAATATGGGTTAATTGTTAATTAAAGGAGTGTTAATAAAAAAAAAAAAATTTAAACCTGTAATGTTAATCAATATTATAAGGCATCAGAATATAATAAAGTCCTATGATATGTAAATTTTTAAAAATACTCTTCGTACTTACTTGTTTCAACACCTAAGCGTCCGCCTCGTCATAAGAAGAATCACTGCTGTCAGTGTCGTCCTTGCAGATTTACGACAATGTTTTACTGTCGTTCCATGAGTCCCAAATTTTCATACGATTGTTCAAACTTTTAATGTGTGCTGTATACATTTCCGCCACAAATCTGAACTAATGTTTTCTTCCTCGCGCCTGATTGCGTCCACGACTTCTGCATTCAGTTTCAGGGGGTTTGTTGTTTGCCCCACACCGCGTTTTAAGTTGCTCCATACATTCAATTGGATTGAAGACGCAGTAGTAAGGAGGCAATCTCACTACTTTATGGCCGTGTGCGGCAGCCAACTCGTCGACTACATATTTGCGTTGAATATTCGCCGCCCGCACTAGTTGCAAGAGGACAGGTCTTGTGGGAATTGGATTAGGTACTTGAATGTTGTTGTCTTTCATAAGTCCAAAATGTCCGATTTTTTTCGTGTTTGTTGTAGGGGGCCTAACCAGTAATCGCGTTGTGATAACTCGCGTTATCCAAACAATTGCACTTTTTTTATCTTTTGGGGAAAATTTGGTAATAGTGATTGACAACCACTTTCAAACAACTCCGTGTCCCTGTCTTGGTGGTAGTCGGCACTTGACTGTGTTAACTCTTTCGCTGAAAGTAAAAGGCATCCGGGCACCCACCCATCTTCACTCCCAGCATGAAGGATAATCACTCGCTTCCCGCGCGATACAGGAGCGTCGAGGGTGCAGCACCTACTGCTATCACCCATCCTTTGGTCATGATGTCATGTGTGTCATACCATGTTTCATTAGGTATATGACATGCATACCTTCCGATCTACATTTTTTGGGTTTTTCTTAAATATGTATATCGAAGAGACGCAATTCGAGTTGACTCCATCAAAACCTGGCGATTGTTGAGTTTGCGGTGACGAAATCCCAAACTTTTGACCACCTGCAGCAGTGTTCGTTTGCAATAGGAAACTCGTAGTCGGGTTTTTCGGGTTTTTTCACCAATTTTTGAAACAGGACGGTATTGTTGGCACTTCTTTTTCTCTTATAACATTTCTAAATTGTACGTCGAATCAAGTCACACATAAAACTATCAATTTTTCGAAAGCGTAACTTTTTTTACTTGTTTCGGTGTTGTAACACCGCGCATCGATATCTTTTTAACGGTCGAGTAACCTACTTTCAAGCTTCGACGTTTTGAGAAGAAATGTTCGTTCTCCCTTGGCTTTGAAATAGTTTAGTAAATTAAGCACCATTTGCTGTTCACGTTTCGACAGTGTCTTGTTAGAATATCTTCTTCCGGGGGTACGTTTCGGTGTACTTCCGGTCATTTCATCTGTGGGTGGAGTTCTTTCCGGGTTTTAGGAGATACTGGATTAATAACACTATCATTGTTATCTTCCGCCCCACATTCAATACATCTATATCGCTTTTCAATGTCCTGTCCCTAACAAATGATGAAGTTGGCGTAATAGGCGCATGGGGTTTGAAGACGAGCTGGGGCTTGTTGGCCTATATCCCAGGGTCGAAACATGGTGGTATTGTTCAATAAAACTAGCTACGGTATATATTATTATAAACGTTAGAATAAAACACTGTTCACAGACTTAAACAAAACACGCACTTTAGTCACATATTACAAATCTATAACACGGTGAAACCTTTTTCCCCTATCGTATACCGATTAAGTTTTAACACAACACACAACATTATAGTTTGTTTGTTGTTTCTAAAACTAAAATTTAAAGTACCACAGTCCCACAAAAAACCCCGATCGTTACTTCCCCATATTACTTGTCACAGACTTAAACAAAACACGCACTTTAGTCACAAATTAAAAATCTATAACACGTGAAACACTTGTTCACTATCTTATACCGAATTAAGTTATAACACAACACACAACATTTTAGTTTTTTTTGTTGTTTCTAGTTCTAGCTTAAAATATGAAACTAAAATTAAAAAAGTACCACAGCAACACGATCGTTACTTCCCCATATTAATTACATGCTAAATACCCTTTAAGACTATTTGCGGTTCATCAAACACTAATACACCTATGTAACTATAAACGCACTAATCCAAGTGAAGATAGTCTTAATTCGCAGTGACAACAGACAAACTACCACAGCCGACTGCTGACCAAGACTGACAGAATGGGGCACAAAATGAGGGAAAATGTCAACTAGTGTCAAGTTTGTGATCCTTCTTCTAAAAGCAAGCAATTGGCGTCAATGGTCACAACAAACCTGATGGCCCTTTCTTCACTGTCTCCGGATCAGTGCTGACAATACGTGGTCGAGCTCGAAATCAATTAACCACACAAATCTACCACAACGTGTCCCGAACATAAAGGGATCCAACCTTTGAGCGAGAGAGAAAAAAACGAAAGAAAGAGAGGGGGTAAATAACTTTCAAAACCCATGTTGAAAAAGATTGCCATGCTGCCCCAAAGCAATGTTGGGTTATGTTATTCAGGATGGCCCCCAAAAAGATAATAACCCCATCTTCTAGAATGGGGGTTAAAGTAAAATGTATCGTCATTCACTTCGGGTATTCCTGTAGCTACCCGACAAGTGGGAAAAACTTGTGAAACACTTATCAATACAAGAGGATTTAAAATCAAAGGTTTTTCCGCCAGCTCTCACCATATTGGTCGTGGCGTATAGCAGCTAGTGGTACGAGAGAGGCTGACGTGGCTTGCATGGCCTATTGTAGAGGGGGATTTAGACGTACCGTACGGAGGGTGGGGTTCGATACCGTTAGCTCGAACTTTTTTTTTTTTTTTTCACCCACATATTATTTTTGATGGTGTTAAATGGGAAATAAAACTTAGGTGATTTGTTTTATCTTGGAATTTGGAATATTTTACGCTAATACGTTTTGAACATGATTCGCCTTTTTAAATGTTCAATTTAAATAACAAGGAAACGCCAACGTCCAACGTTGTTAACGAGTGAGTGGAGCCATGTGTTGAGTACCCGGGGAGCATCGCCTATTTGCTCCCATATCCCTAAGGCTGCGATCTATCCCAGTATATGGGATGATACCGGATACTCTAAACATGCTCACGCACTCGTTTTAACAACGACTTTGGCGTTTCCCTAGTTAATTACTAAAAAATGCTTTTTATATGGTATAACTATTTTAACCACATCTTAGAGCAGGAAGCAGTTCCAATGTTACTATTTTCATTGAATTTGTTTGTTTGTAATTGACATTGATCTTTTAAGAATGATTTTGGATCCAATGGTCACAAAATTAACCTCATTTCTAATATTTTTTTAATGAAATATTTTTGTTTTAAATAAATTAAGACTTAAGCAAACGAATATCCGGGGCGATCCCGAAATGTTCTGTACTATTTTTGTAGCCATTATTAAAATCTCTAAATCATTATAACTTTTTTTAGACAGTTTTAAAAAAATTCCAATAAATCGATTATGTGTGTCTGTGCACCTACCAGTGATTAGTTTTACTTTTAAGGTAGCTGTCATCCTTCTGTACAATAAGAGTGGACCCTATGTAAAACTTTAAGTTTGGCCTTTAGTATGGGGATTTGGGGGCCAGATTTGGTGTTTCTTGTCAGTTTGAATAGTGTCCGTCAAGGTGTGCACAAATGCCTTGAGTGTCAGTTGTAGGATGGACCACTTCTGTTGTTCTCGAAGATAAACTTTGATCAGACAAAAAGACTAAAAAATGCCAACTCTTATAAAACAATGGTCACTCAATGAAACTGTTTCAGTTGGGCCCTGAAAATGGCTCGTTTGAGGTTCTGAAAGTTTCGGCGGTTTTCTTCATCTTCTTCGAATTATCCTCTTTAAAGTGTAGAGAATGTGATTGGCCTTGTCCGTAAAGAGGGCTGGATTTACCTGGGTATCGCACCGCAGACGTGTGGTGGGCCGCAAGTGATGTGTGGTTTGGTGAGCCTTGGAGGAGGGAGCTGTGGTAGGTGGATGCCTAACTGTTGTGTGTGTGTGAGCCCTGGAGGAGGTAGGTAGCCTAGGTGTTTTTAGTGGTGTTCAGCCCTTGGGCACTGGCAAAGTTGGAAACCCTTTTCCAGCTGAATGGCAGTCACTTGGATGTAACGGAACGTGCGGTACGAACTCTTAAGGCCTGAACCTACCTGCAGCCAAAAGATGACTGCCCCGCGGGCCTCTCAAGTGAATCCACCCTACTTAACTAATGCCCTACAACACCATAAAAAACTAGGGCAACAGATCTACAAATCTCATCCCGAGACTTGCCAAGCTCCAGTAATCCACGATTTAGGGCTACCTCTAATGCCAGCATGGCCAACAACGCAGCTCTTCTCCTGCTGTAACATCTTGTGGTTGTCTTGTGACCCTAGGTAAATACCTGAAACAATAACTAATATGGAGGTTAAGCCCACTTTCACCTGCTGGATCACCTCCCTTCACCATCGCGTCACCAACAATGACTGTGGGAGTAGTCAGCCAGAAAAAAGAAACATTGACAGAATTAATACAAATTAAATAAAAAGTCCGAAGACAAGATGGATTGGTTTGAATGATTTGGTTAAGTGTAGGCAAAATTTTGGAAGGAAAGCTGCCCAATACTAAGGTAGACTGGAAACAGACGTAATCCCTTGACCGCTCTGCACCTGAAACAAAAAAAGAAAAGTGTTTAAGTGCAATCAAGGTTTGTAGGTAGGCCAAGTCAGTTGCAGCATAACCATATGTATCAGTTTTTATAAACTAGTTAACACTCAAGGTAACTATTTTATGATGTTTTAATTTAGTTATTAAACAATGACAAGTTAGAATTATACAAAGATCTCTGAGGCCATGTTCTGAGAGAGAGAGATCTCAAGGTTGGTACACACAGCAACTTTTGTAGTATACAAGGCTATTACAAATTTTTAGTAGTTGCTGTTGTGGTAGGATTAATTATACAATGAATAAATCCAATAACATTTTCTTTGATTTAGAGAAATTAACACAAATCAGAAAGTAAGATTGTATGTACGGATTTTATCATGATTAATCATAGTTTTTACAAAGATTTAACCGATCTCTTGATTTTTACTAAACGGCAACTCTTGAGCTGATGATTTCTCTGGACACCATCGGGAGGAATGGATCTTTCCCTTCCGGGCTTCTATTGGCTTGGAACTTTCTCGCTTGATCTTGTACGCGTTCACCATTAGATGGGCTCGCACCCTGGTCTGCAGATTTGGTATCGTAAGGGAAATCGCCTGTCGACATCCTGGCTCTGGTACTGTCTTTGGGAACCTGTGGTTAACTCACAATCAAGAGGAATGTTAAAGGGACACATGTCTTGGTTTCCCGTAGGTAGGGTAGTAGGTGGTATCGATTTGCTTTCTTAATGTTCGACCATTCGATTCCACGAAGTATGACTTGGTTGAGATGCTCGGCCAACTACTTTTCCATATCTTTTTTTAAATCTACAATCCGAACTTCATCATTATCATTAAGTTGAGAAGTTCTTTAGCCCGTGTCCTATCCTCGTATTTTTCTCTTCTGATTTCTTTCATTTTGTGATCTTGTTTCTTTAAACAGCTTCAAATCAGGTCACTTTGGAGTAAGTTTTGAATCCAACAAGGAAGCGTTGTCCTAAGCTTACGTCCCATTAGGAGTTCGCTGGACTATAGCCACTTCGAGTGCTGTTGATCATATATAGTAGTGGCTTTGTAGGATCTTCTTTCTTTCCTTCTTTAAGATATTCTTGACTACCTTCACACCACTTTCAGCCATCCCGTTACTTTTTTGAATATGAGGACTGCTTGTTGTTTATTTAAACCCGTACTCTTGACCAATTGCCTGAATTCTTGACGAGCGAACTGAGAAACCGTTGTCTGCTCGTACCTCTTTTGGTATTCCAAATCTTGAAACTACTGCTTTCATTTTTTTCCGATTATGTGTTGTGATGACATTTTGTCTAGCTTGACAACTTCTGACAACGACTAAAATAATCCGTTCTATTAACTAAGTAGTTACCCCTTCTAGGTGAATATGTCTGTTGCCACTGTTATCCATGGTCCATCGGACGTAGTTTGATTGCATTAATGGTTCGAACCTTGGTGTTGGAAATTACAGATTCTTTCAAGTCTCATTACAGTAGGCCACCACACTGCAAGCGTGTGCTCTTCTTCTACATTTGGTTACACCCAAATGACCTCATGTAAACATTTGCACATTTCGTGTTGCATTTTTATACGGAATAACTACTCTTCACCTTTCATGATTACCCCTTCATTTTACTGTGTTAACTCGTTTCCGTACTTTATACTACTGACATCAAAACGCAGGATTATTACGAATATTATGAGGCCACTCATCTTGAATACATTGTCACTGTGTTAGAACATTGTCCTTCTTTCTGACACTGTTTTATACTCTCCCATCAGATGGTCACTCATTGGAAGTTGCAGTATTACTTGATCGACATTATATTCTATTGAATCTTGTAGCAGAATGTCACGTTCGTTCGCCACAATATTCCTAGTATCTCTGGAGAGAGTGTCCCTGGAACACATAACTCTTTGAAGGGATATGTTTGATTTCCATAGGAGAAATCTCATTAGGCGATGCGCATTCTTTGTAGTTCCTCGGTGAAGTTCACTCTCACTGTTTTGTTTTCCAGAATGGGCTATCAAAGGTTTATGATCAGTTATCACTAACACCTTTAATCCAATCATATAGTTTTGAAATCTCTCCACATGCATAAAGGTTTCCTCCGAGAGCTTCTTTTTCCTATGGTCGCCTACTGTTGTTCAACTTGACTTAAGCTGCGTGAGCATACATAACTGGAACGCCATGTCATGTCGTTTTGTTGTGTTTCAGCATCGCTCCTATCCATAATGCTATGGCATCCGAGGAAACTCTTGTCTCTCTGATTAGATTATATATCAGCTAAGGTTGAGCGGGAGGATAAATTTCAATAACTCATTGAAAGCTTTCTCCTGATTGTTCCCCATTGACATTATCAACGTTTTTACCTCAACAGGTCACGAGAGGTTTTTGTTACCTCAGCTGCATTGGAAGAAATTTCATAAGAAATTTTACCATTCCTAGAGTCTTCGGTAACTCGTGATATTTGCTTGGTTTCTTTATGTTCTTGATACTCAATCTTTCTTTGGTCTGGTTTACACACCATCTGTACCATCCAATAGCCTAGACTTTCCTGACTTTACATTGAATTGACATTTTCTTTCGTTCAACGTATTTTGCATCGCTTATCTCTTAAAGCCACTTATCATCCTAGTCTCTCGTCATGGTTCGCTTGTGTTTTCCCAGTTACCACAATATCATCCATGGTGATTAATTACTCCTTCTATTCGCTTATAGGACTGGGATATTTTTCTTTGATCAGTAATCTGGCCCCGGAGCTTATTCCAATGCAATCTATTAAAGTAACTATCGGCCTGTTCGGAGTAATAAGTGGTTATTTTGCGATTCTTTATCTAGTGGTACTTGCAAGTAAACCGGAACTTGCATCTAGCTTCGATATAAAGTTTGCGTCTTGGATGTTGGCTATAGTTTTCTTCAACTGGGGGTAGTTGGTGTTTTCTCTTCGACCATGCTTGTTTAGTTCTGTGAAATCAACCACCCAATCTAAGACTTTTGTCTGGTTTTGGAACTACACCAACGGTGGAGCACCATCATTAGGCTCCCTATTCGAGTATAAACACCTTCTTTTCCATTTCTTTCCAGTACTAAAAAACTTCTTCACTGGTTCTCTGAAGCGTATAGCTATTCGTCTAGGTACTGGTACTGCATATGGTGTTGCATTATCTTTAGCGATTATTTGAACTCAGTATCCATTTTCTCTAGACCACTAAACAATTTAGGATATTTTCTGTTTCCTGGACTAGCCCTATTTGGATTTGATAGCTTGATTTCTTCCTTAGTTTTTATACTATCAACAAAGTTTACATATTCAATGCTGTTAGGCAGGCATTCCTAGTATACGCTTCTTTCACTTCTTTTGCAACATAGATGTCCTGCATCCTGTAAACTTTTTTTCCATTTTAACGGAACAGTAATTTTTCCAATCCCCCTTTATTGGCTGATGGCCTGGACCAAATTATTTTCTTGTCGAGTAGAATAATTAGACCTTTGTTCTCACTTTTTCCCCGCATTTTGGCGTAGGCCTTAGGCTTTTGAACGTATCTTCCGGAATAACGGAAACTCTCGCCCGCCGTGTCAATCTTTGAAACTAATTTTGTGCTTCTTTATTAAGAAGATTAACATGCCCACGCTTTGTTTGTTGTCTTGCGAGTCTATTGCTCGCAGTAAGCATCATCTTCAGACGTTTCTCTACGTGACTGTCGTTGACGTTTTTAGATCTGTCATCACTTTTTCCCATTGCCCCTTACGTTTACATTTATTAAACGCGCTATCTTTAGCTAGGACATGATTTGTTAGTTATGGCCTGCGTTTTTTTTTTGTTTTTTTTGTTTTTTTGTTTTTTGGTTTTGTTTTTTTTTTTTTTTTTAATAACCACATCTACCACACCTGTGAATTAGGCTTTTTGTCCTGTATACCTCGATGGTTTCGAATAATCCTGAGATTTATTCTTGTTATTGAGGTTTCGTTTTCGAATAGCGTCAACATTCTGACCACGTCTTCGTTACGCCCAATAGCCTGTTGTTGGTGTATCGACTCTTTTGTTTCACATCGGTCAATCACCTTAGCAAGAGGTAGACTAGGATGCCATTTGTAGTTGCCTCACCTTAACTTTCGGTCAAGCAGACCACTACTATCCTATTCTCTATAACTCTTCATTTAGTTCTTTAAACCGGCAATTTTCTGCAATGCTGTAATAAGTCATGTATGAACGCTTATTGGCTCTCCTTGCTCTGGCTCGTTTGTAAAATCGAGCTTTGCTCCATATATGATCTTCTTACGAGGCCAAATCTTTCCTTGAACTTTTGGAACACACAGCTAATGTGTTTTTTCAGTTCATCGTTAGTTAGGCGAAATGATTTCAATATTTCCCCAGCCATGGATACCCAAAGTATAGATAAATAGGTCTACCTTTACCTTTCTGTGGTTTTAGAGTTTATCTCTGCACGAAACTCCAACCTCTCCCACTGTACACCATTATTCCACTCTTTTGGGGTTGTGAGAAATCAAATTGGCCTGGAGTTTGATATACAAGAGATGTTTGCGCGTGGCCTATTATAGGTTGTTGACCTGTTCGGGACAAAGGGCCCTCACTATTTCCGTCTTGAGAATCTTTTTCCGATATCCCAGCCTGGGTTCTAACCTAATTTTTATCTAGCTACCATGTGTTTTGATTAATATTTTTTACTTACTTTTTTTTTATGTTTCGGGTTGTGCCTTTTTTTCATCCCACCACTTCTAAACAGTATCTTTTTTAAAAAAATTTAAAACACTCAAGTGTATTTATGATTTTTTATTTAGTTTTAAAAAATGAAAATTAAAATTAAAAGTTCACTGGGGCCCATGTTCTAGAGAGAGAGATCTAAAGGGTTGGTACACACAGCAACTTTTTATATAAAAAGGCTATACAAATGTTAGTATTGTGTTTTGTAGGATTAATTATACAAAGAATAAATCCAATACACTAGGCAAACGGCTCTCCAAAAAAACGCAGTGTGATGATTAGGGGGTCATTGACCCTAGCCTAGGCTAAAATTTTAAAACCCTAGGCCCAGCCCGGGCCCACCTCTTGTTCTACCATAGCAAAATACCACTGCCCAGGCCCACTCTAGCCCCGCTACAAAATAAGACATGAAAGAGGGCTGGGCATCTAGAGGGCCCCGGGGCCTAGGACGGTAAATTCTGACCGGGGGTCCCAACTTTATACCAACGGAAAGGGTTTCGGGTGCCTCTTTTCGAGGCGCACTGTAGCTACGGGAAATTTGGATACCTAACGAAAGTAGTTTTTTTTAAAGGGAAAGGGTTTCGGGGGTTTATGTTTTCTTGTAAAAAAAAAAAGTTGAGACCCCCCAAATACAGAAATGCCCCTAGCCTAGGCCAAAACCCGCAATAGTGTAGGCGGGGAAATTTATCTCACCCATACACCCAGTAAAACCTAGATTTTCCCCCCGGGTTTCTTAAAAATTTTGAAAACCCTTTTTGTTGCCTAAAAATATCTATCTATTCAAATTTTCAAACCATTGTATTAGGCTCATCTTTTTTTAGATCACTTGACAAGTATAAAATTATCTGTACTTTTTTACTTAGATCAATACTATCTATTTATTAAAGGTTTTATTATTCATTATTGTATCACTACTCTAGTTTATATTAATTACATGACAATCCCTTATCTGTCCCTTTGTAGGCCTCCCCATAAACCCGGCGAATAAATCTAAACTAAACAAAACAAAACACCTACCCTGTAACCCCACCCCAAACCGTTTCCCAAATTTCCAAATAAACGAGATTTTAGTTTTCAAATAAATTTGAATTTGCATGTGAACTCTTAATATTATAAAAACCTTTTATTTAAGTATCAAAAATTTTAAAACGGTCATCAACACTGTTATTAAAAATTCAAATTAAAGGATAGAAAATGACAAAAGAAAGGGGGAAAGGGAAAAATTAGAAATTTAAAATCTCATTAATTTTCATTAACGGAGTATTTTTGTTAATTTAAAGTAGAAAAATGGGAAAGACTTTAGGGAACTAAGGGGATAGCCGCTTATTTTAATTTAGATTTTAAATATTGTTTTACAAAGTTATTAACGTTTTAAGTTTTTTTTTGGGGTAAAAATTTTAAATCATTGTAACAGTTTAAATCTTGACGTTGGGAACACGGATGAACGGGGAATTTAATGCTCCGGGCACCAGGCCTACGGGCTATCCGGGCCTACGTCTTCATCGTGGGAGGGTTGGTGAAGTTTCCCCCGAACAAATTTACTCATTTCCCAAAAGTAGAGAAGTGCCCAAAACCAAAGGACGCGAAAAAGGGCGGGTTTTTAAAATAAAACAACAAAACCCGGTTTCCTAGGGGGCTCTTCCCTTGAACCGACAAACAGTCATGAGGGGGGGGGGTATAGTAGGGGGGGTTTTGTCCCAGGACACGGGGGGGGGGGATGTGAAGGCAACCACAGAGAGTGCCCGTGTCGACTTGAAAGAGGGGGTGTGTTTCCCGTGTGGGGTGACGGGGAAGGCCGTTTTGGGGCCTGATAGGGCCCTTTGTCAATTGAAAAACGCCCATCTGATCTGGCCACGTGCACATGGAATTTTTTCCCTGACAAACAAAACGTCATTTTGTTTCCAAAATTTAAACTACTTTCATGATATTTTTGATCATCTCCGCCATGTTTTACATGGAATTTTTCCCGTGAAAAAACGTCACTTTTGTTTCAACAACCCGCTGTTTTTCATAATATTTTTGTTTTTCGTCCTGCGACCACGTTTTCTCCGTCTTCCCCGACCAAGTGTTTTTCCCCCCCCCCCACATTATTACAATTGGTTTACGTCGACCATTCATCCTTTGGTTTTCTACAGCACTTAAAGGATACGCCCACAAATTACGATGAGTCCAATCATTTAATTTTTCTTGTTTCCAATTTTTAAATTCAAAAAAACCATTTTTTTAAACTTAGTATTTTTTTGGGGGGTTGAACCCTTTTTCCACTGTTGAGTAACGGGGGTTTGGAGGTAAAAAGTGACACGGGGAAGGGAAAACGGGAAATTTTAGGCTCTTTTGGGCAGGTGGGGACATGGTTTTGAAATTTTGGGTATTTTCGTTTTTTAAATTTTTATCAATGGAAACTTGTTTAAATTTTTATACTTGTAGCTTGAGTCCCCAAAAAATCCTTTCACTCGATCTTTTGTTTTTGTGTGCATTTATAACCAGCAGCTGTTTGCGAGCTTTCTTGGTTTGATAATTTGCAATTGCTTTTGATAATTTGGTGGTTTTTTATTAATTGGGCTCTTGTGTTTTTAAACCCATTTTGAAACTAGCAAAAAATTTTAAAAATTTTTTGTTTTTTTTGTAACTGTCAAATCGGCTTTTGGGCCCCGAGGGGGGGTAAGTTTACAAATTTTCGCCCCCTCAACGTTTGGGGTCGTAATTAAACCCTTACCCGGGTAATTAATAAAAATTAAAAATTTTAAAAATTCCCTTTAAAAAAACAAACCAAATTTGAAATTTAAATTTTTTTTGTTTAAATTTTAAAATTTTTTTTTAGTGATTGGTTTTCAGAACGTAATTTAACAGCAAATCGGTTAATTAATAAAATAATTTAAAATTAAAAGATAATAACAAAAAGAAAAGGGTAAAATTTGGAAACTATTGGGGGAGTGGAAATTGGGGGAAGAACAAAAATTTTTAAATCCTTTTTTTTTTTGGGGGGAATATTTGGAAATAAAAGTCAGCAAAATAGTAATGTACTAAAAAAGTTCTAGCGAACCAGATACGTTTGGGAAATTTTTGGGTGTGGTTTTGATAGAGAGTTAGATTAATGTGGCAAGAGGATTGATTATCTTTCGCGAAAAAAAAAGTGTTTTGGGAGGCGCATAGGGAACTAATCCTAGCGGGTTTTTTACGGAAAAATGAGTTTTTAAAAAATGGGGGCAAAAGGGGGGCGTAATTTTTTGAAAAATTGACAAGGGAAAAAAAAAAAATTTGGGTTTGAAAAAATGTGAGGGGGGAAAGAAAAATTAGTGGTGATTTTTGAAACGTCAGAGCTATTTTAAGGGGGTTTTTGGGGTGAGGTTTAAAAAACAGTTTCCGATGGGGTCATAAGTTGGGGGGCCCGGGGCTTCTAAAAAGTTTCTTTGGATGAGAAACAAAAAAACGTTTTCCAATTGTATTATGAAGAATGGAAGGAAAGATAATCAAAAAAGATAAAAGGGAAAATTTGACGATAAAAGCTTGGGAAAATGAGAGTATGAGGATATCAGGGTTTTTATGAATGAGACTAAAGAAAGTTCAGAGCTTTAAAGATAGGGGCATAAAGGGGAAAAAAAAAATTTATTGTAAGTAAAGGGGAGTTGGAGAAGGATCAGTTGTTGAAATTTAAAAAAGGGATAAATCAGGATGAGGAAAAAAGTTTGAAAACCCTTTGAGCTGGGGATTGGGTGAAATCGAATGATTTGTGAGTGGGCCCGGGTATGATGGAGAAAGAGAAGAAAAAAAAAAAATTGGGTGAATGGTGGGCAGGTTAGTGAGGTGTGAAAGAACAGGCGACTGTAAGAGTATCAGGATTTAACTGAAGAGGGAAAAAAAGGGGAATGATTGGCGTCAGGGTGTGAGTGAGAGAGTGGAAGAAAAGTTGATTGTATGAGTTCGGGATGTGACTGAAGAGTGGAAGAAAAGTTTTGATGATGTTTGTCAGGATGTGAGTGAGGAGTGAAAAAAGTTAAACGATAATGAGTGTCAGGATATATTGAGAAGTAAAGGGAAGGGGTGAAGATATGAATGTCAGGCATGGGGGAAAAAGGGAAATAAAGAAAGATAAATGAAAATCACTGTCGGATATGTGGAGACGGAAAAAAAAAAACGATAGTGAGGGTCGGGATATGCTGAGATAGTGAATGAGTTTTTGATAGTTAATGGGGGTCGGGTTGTTTGAAGATAAAGAGGAAGAATTCTTTGACGTATGAGTTTGTGAATGTTGAGGAAGAACCATAAAAAGGTGTTAAATCATTTCCCGTAGTTAAAGAGGAGTTTAACAGTGAAATAGGGGGGGGGTTAAATGATGCCATTTGTAAAATGTTCCGCCCTTTTACTATTCCTAGGCTCCCTTTGTGGGGAGGAAAGTGGGGTGTAGGGTTTAAAAGAAAGCGATGGAAGATGATAATTGGGCAAAGTGAAATGAAAGTGCAAAATCGACTGGTTTAAAAGAAATACTTAAAGGGGAAAGGTCTCAAAAAAAAACGAAAAAAGAGGAGGGTGTGTTTTCTAGGTTTATAACGAGATGTTTAGGACCCAACGGGTAGCGTCTGAGGGGTAGGAAACGAAAAGTAGCCCAAGGATGAACAAACTAAAGTTAAAATAAAAGGGTTTAAACGTAAAAAAACTGATTGAAAAAGTTATTTGGCAGTGAGCAATTAGGATAAGTTTATGAAAAGTTCATTTAATTTTAATTTAAAAAAGACAAAGTCGGTCCGGTTTGTTGGTTTTGCATTCTAAGTGATTTGGGGGGAAAATTGAGTAAAATTTATTGGCATTTTAAGGGGGATAGGTTGTCGGGCATTACTAAAGTGAAAAGGGGCATAAATATGGATAACAATTGAATGATGATACGTGGGGGGCTATGACTATGAAAAGGGGCTTTGTTAATTGTTGACATTTGAGATTTTGATTTTGGAATCCTTTGATTCGAGATTGATTGAGATTTGAGATAGTTGTGAGTTGTTTGAAAAGTTTTTGTTTTTGTTGATTTTTTTGGCGGTCATATAAAGGGATAAAGTGAGTTGGAATCCTTTGATTCGAGGTTTGATTTAAATTGTTGAGTTGATGAGGGGCTTTGATTTGATTGATAGTGATGGGAAGGCGTGTTAATTTGAGTTTTTATGATGCGTTTTGGATAGATATATGGATGAGAAGGGGATGAGGATAGAATGATGGGATGACGAAAGGGGAAAAAAAAAAAAAGAGTTGTGTTTATGTTTGATTAGTTCTTTCCAAAGAGGTACGGCTAGTTTTATCAAATGAGGGTGGAAAAATTTTTTTTTAGTTTTCAAAAACTGGGGTGTATCTCCCGGGGAATCTTGAAAAAAAAATAATAGCGTTTAGGGGTGTTAATTTGTTGTTTGTTTTTTTTGAGTGGCGGAAAATATAAAATTGGTCAAGATAGAATAACGGGATCAAGGGTATTAATTCGAAGTAATTTGGCGATTTATTGGTTGAGTTTTTGTTTACTTAAAGTGCGATTATGTAATCCATTACTAAATTAGAAAGACATGACTGGAAGTAGAGAGAGAGAGGAAAAATGGGGGGGTAGAAGAGGAGGTAAACAAGAAACTACTGTGTCAATTTATGAAAGATAGATTCTGCATTGGAAAACTTGGGGGGGTCTTGAGGAGTTAAAGTGCACTGATATGGGGGTAACAAAGTACCGCGCGGGATATGGGGATAGGATTCGTATTAAAAAGATTGTGTTTTTCTTATAGTACGGTTATGTTTCTTAAGGGGTGTGTCAAATTTTAATTGGTATTTCAATTATTGGATGTAGATGCAGGGTTTCAGTTTTTTTTTGGTGACCAAATTTAGAGATTTTAAAGTTTCGTCGAGAAAAATGAAAATTTCAAAAAAATTTATAAATGTAATGTTGTTTAGATTAATTAATTAACCAACGTGGGTTATGACTTGATTTGAAAATGTGTTAGAATGGGGGCTCCGTCAAAGGTTATTTGTTAGGGTACGTCTTGTATTTGATTTGTGTGTTGAAACCCCCAGTTCTAAAATTATCGATTTTATGTTAGAAGCTGGAAAAAAGTGTTTTAGTTATCTCTTCAGTGAGTTGGAATGCAGTTTAGAGGGTTTTTTGTGGTTGAGAGTTGAGCCAGCGGACAAGAAGTGAGAGTGAGATCACAGATCCATGTCGTCTGGACGGGTTTGGGGGGGGTCGCGTTCGTTCACAGCCTGGGGGCGGGCGCACCGCTTAGCCAAGGTATGACGAGTCTAGGGGGGGGTAAAGGGGGTTTTTTTACGTCACAGCTGTAGCTCGACCAAGATCCCGACAGACTGGGAACGCAAAGTGGGGACAACTTATAGAGGGTCGCTAAACTTGTATTTTAAACATGATTTGCAATTTTACTTTTTATCTTTGAATTTAAATTTTACTTTGGTGTTTTTTTAAATTTCAATTAAAATTTAAAATTTTAATTTTCTTTAGGTAACTTTTGAGCGCGGTGATTAGGGGTTAGAAAAGACCGACGAGACGTTATCTAAAACTGGGCTGGATATGAATAAACTTTCATAAATTTAATTAATTAAAAAAAAGTTAATGAGTTTCCATTGAAGTAAATGTATATTTTTATGAAAAGTTATGTGTGTTAATTAATTGATTATTAAATTAAAGTATATTAAAAAATTGTTTTTTCAAAAACATTGTGCCAATGTCTTTGAACCAAAGGGGGGGTAATTGTAACATCCATGCCCTACCTTTTAAAATTTTCCCAAAAAATCGAGTTTTAGTACAAAACAATGAATTTGCATGTGGAACATCTTATATTAGTAAAAAAACCCGTATTTAATATCAAAAATGTTTAACGGTCTCACATGTTATTAATAATTACTAATTAAAGGATAGTAATGACAGAAGCAGGGGGAAAGGGAAAATTAGTAAATTAAACTCATTAAGGTCATTTAAAGGGGTTGTTGTTAATTTAAGTAGATAAAAAGGAAGACATGAGGAGAACTAAGAGATAGCCGCTTAGTTTATAGATTTTTATATTGATTTACAAAAATTATTAAAGTTTTAAGTTTTTTTTGGGGACAAAATTTTCATTGTAACAGATTATCATTGCGTTAGGGAACACGGATGAACCGGAAAAAATCTCCAGGCCCCTGGCCTACGTCTATATGCTACTCTTCCTGTAGGGGGGTTTGGTAAAGCTTCCCGAACAAAATTTACTCATTCAAAAGTAGAAAATGACCCAACCCCAAGGACGCGACAGGCAGGTTTAAAAAGAAACAACATAACAGTTTCAGGGGGGCTCTTACCTTGAACCGACTAACAGTCCCCTGAGGGGGGGGGTGTATAGTAGGGAGGGTTTTTCCCAGGACCCGAGATTGAGAGGGAAAACCCGCAGAGAGTGTCGTGTCGAGCTTGAAAGAGGAGTTTGTGTGCGTGTGGTGCGGGGAAGGCCTGTTGGCCTGATAGGGCCCGATTGTCAAATGTAAAAAGTCATCTGATCTGCGACCACGTGCTACTGGAACTTTTCCCGTGACAAAAAAACTCCTTTGTTTAAAAAACATCAGCTACTTTCATATATTTGACACTACGACCCGTGCTCATGGAAATTTTTCCCGGGCAAACGCCCCTTTGTTTTCAAAAATCCTGTTTTCATAATTTGTGTTTTCGTCTGCGCCCACTGTTCCCGATCTTTGCCGCCAAGTGAATTTCCCCCCCCCCCCACATTTTTACAATTGGATTACGTCGACCTACATCGCTTTGGTTCTACAACACTTTAAAAGGTACGACACTAAATTTCGATGGTCCAAACATTAAAAATTTTTTGTTCAATTTCATTCAAAACCCATTTAAACTTTAAAATTAGTACTTATTTTTTGGTTGACCCTGTACTCCTGTGAGTATAAGGGGTTTGGAGGGCAAAAATGACCGGGGAATGTAAACAGTAATTTAGGCTCTATTAGGCAGGGGTTTTTGGACATGTTTTTTTGTAATTTGTATTTTCGTTCTTTTTAATTATATCAATGGAAACTTGTTAATTTTTTTTACTTGTAGCTTGAGTCCTAAAAATCCTTTCACTCGATCTTTTGTTTTGTTGCATTTATAACCAGCAGCTGTTTGCAGAGCGTGACTTGGGGGGTTGAGTAAGTAGCTAATTGCTTCGATAATTTGTGTTTTTATTAATTTGGGGGTCTTGTGTTCCCCGTTTTTGAGGCGCAAAAATTTAAATATTCTTTGTTTTTTTGTAACTTCCTCGGCTTTGGCAAGCGAGAGGGGGGAAATTTACAGCCCTCCTAGTAAGGGGGAGGCCCACACCTAGCTCAGTCCAGGCTACAAAATAAACAAGAACAGGGGACTTGGGGATCTAAGGCCCAGGGTTCCAGGCCTAGCTACCAAGCACGTAGGGGTAGGCTTTAGGCTCGGCCTTGGTTTTCAAGCATAGGCCTAGGCCCCCACTTCTAGCTCAAGGCTAAAAAAAGGGATTCCCTAGGCCCCAGAGCCCATTACGAACCCACGGTCCCCAGGGCCACGTGGCCTAGGGCCCAGGGCCCAGCTAGGCCCCCAGCCCCCTTTGCACAGCCACGTGAGCAAAGGGAAAGTGATAAATTATTTTCTCGGGTAAGGGCCCGACCCCCCTTCTCTACTTCCTAAGCTAAAATATGAAGATACCCTAACAAAAAACAGCATTTGTAAACCACTCACCTTCGGACGACAGGTAGGCCTAGGCCTAGGCCTAGAACCTAGTCTAATAGAACAACAAGGCAAAATATCCTTGTTGTGAATGGCTAAAACGAACACCAAAATAACGTAGAGCGATCTGAAGCACTTAAGAACTTGCTTTCGCGTACTATTATCAAGTTAATTCGCTAGGAAGGAAAGGAATAGCACACACAAAAACACACAACATTTAGCAACTGACTTCTCTGACCATTATTAAAGATGGCGGATGGCGCCGGCCGATGGAGGGGAAAAACTCAGCGTGAGTGACGTCACGTTGGCAGTTGTTGTTGTTGCTCACGTTGGCTGTAGGGGAAGGGTGGTCGATGTGGGCCTTTCAGCTTCATCTACTGTTAGTACCTAGAGCCCCTACTCCCATCCGCCGAGCATAGGCCGCCATCGGCAATTTGAACGAGCAAAGATGTCTTCTGAGTGTGGCATGGCAGCGCGGAATTCAAACTGGCGGTTGTAGTTTTAACACAACAATAGGTTTACAATAGGGGTTTAATATCTATGGATTTAATCAATAAGGTCAACATTGTGTTAAGGCGGGTTCCCATGTCTCATACCGCGCGGTATGGTCGAGCGCGGTGACCAATCACGGCGAGATAAAAACTATATCCGCCGCGCTGCCATACCGCGCGGTACGACTTGGGCCATGTTCTGTGTCATCAGGTTCTATTTCAATTAGTTCAATGCGCTCTAGCGCATCATAGTTGTAGTATTTTTTGTAGTTTAAATTGCCACTGGCCTCTCTATGAATTGGAGTCGCGCTGTCGCGCCATCATAATTGTAGTATTTGTTGTAGTTTAATTAGCCACTGGCCTCTCTATGGAAATAGATACTCTTGGAATAAAACATGGTCTGGTTAGAATCCTAAGTTTTGTGAGTTTTTTTCCCGGTTATCCCGAATCATCCAGTACGGCCTGCTACATCCAAGTAAAACATGGTGGCAAGCGGAAAACTAGTTTCATAAGGCTTCTTTCAAGGTATGAATGAAGATAATCTGTTGGAAATTTTGAATTATAATTCAAGACATAGCATGGAGGAACAAACAACCACATGTCAAGTCACAATACAACCTCCAACAAACTTCTCTTTCTGTTAAATATGGACTTGAACAGCGCGCCCAAACTATACTAGTAATATTTCATGTTGTTATGTTGGTAGTTCTGTATTTCAATGGCGTCCGCGTCGGACGAGCGTCAGTGTTATTGTCTCGTGTTTTACTTTGAATAAAGTGTCTTATTAATCCTTCTATAATTAGTTAGTTGTCAACTTCTCTGCAATATCTCTACAGGTTATGGGTACCAGACGTTCTGGACAAAATAACTAGGCTAATTATGGAGTCCGAAGACAGATTCAAAGTGCCACTGTTCAACGGCGATAACTTCTCGAATTGGAAGTTCCGATTGGAGACCGTGTTGGACGAGTTGGAGGTACTGCAATGCGTGCAGGAAGACACGAAGAAAAGCTGAAAGCACTCGTAGAAAGGAAAGACATTGATGAATTAGTAAAGAGGAGAAAAGTGTCGTACACAAATAATTATGCGTATAGCTGATTCGCATTTGGAATATGTCAAAGACTGTACTTCGTGCTATGACATTTGGCTTAAACTGCGAAATACTTTTGAAAGGAAAGGCGTGGCTATTCAACTACTTTTCCGTAAGAAGTTGTAAGTGATGAAATTTGACCCTGCGTAGGAATTTGCTAAGCTTCTTACAATTTGCAAGCTAGTGCGGAGTTAAAAAGACTGTGTACTTAGAAGAAAGGACATGTGTGTCCTTGTTGCTAACGTTGCCTTCTGAGTA
>JAMZAV010007624.1:0-29711 GCA_024449915.1 Sweltsa coloradensis
CAGGGGAAGGGGACCATTATTAGCGAAAATAAAATGACTGATCATTTTAACGAAATAAAAGCGGGAGCGTTTGTTGTAATGACTTTAGACTGTAATGAGATGTTTACCTGTCCCCATAATAGAGTGGGTATGTCAGGCACTTAATACACTGCTCGTGGAACCATTGTTTACATCGGCCACACTGAAGCATCTTTTTGATCCAACTACCACTCCTGCCACAATAGCAACGGCCATCTTCGTCATCGTGTACACTAACAAGTTCCGTGATGTCACATGTTGAATCTTCATCCTGTAGAAAGAACAAGCAACAAATGAAGTAGGACTACTATAATTCAAATGTTATGGACTTTTCCATTGGCTGCACTCGTGCATGCTAAATGTGAACTAACGCCAGAATCATAATCCACTGGGAATTTGAGTGTGCACGGAAACCCTTTGCAGTGCATTAGGTACAAAAAACTAAGGACAGTGGAACGGAATTAGTGCAATATTTATTTATTGTTGTTTATCCTTGTTACATTTTTGGATGAGCGTAGCGAGCGAAGCGAAGATTCCATTCTACTACACTGGAGAAAAAAATCCGGAATGTTTTTTTTTTTTTTTTTTTTTTCTTTTTGTATTTTTGTCTGTTTGTCCGCACGATTCCGGCTAAACCGATACTCCGATTGAGATGAAATTTTATGGAGGCCTTCGAAATCTCTGAACTTAGAACTGCCACGTTTTTGAGCGCAATCGGAAAATTATTTCTCATGAAAATCACAATTTTACGATTTTTTTCGATTTTTTAAAAATTTCTTTGACTTATAACACCTACATGCTTTATCCGATTTTAATGATTTTTGCACAGAACCTTTATTTTATGAATTTAGATATTCTTGTGAAATTTGAGCTTAATTGAAAAAATATTTATCATAAAAATCGAAATTTTACGGGTTTTTTCTTTTTTTAAACAATTCTTTGACTTATAACACCTACATGCTTTATCCGATTGTAATGATTTTTTCGCAGAACCTTAATTTTATGAATTTATATATTAGTGTTAAATTTGAGCGCAATCGAGAAATTATTTCTTATAAAAATCGCAATTTTACGATTTTTTTTTAACAATTACGATTAATAAATTAAAAAATTAAAGTTAATTTTTAATTTAATTTAATTTAATTTAATTAAATTTAAAAAAATTCAACTTAGTAATGATTTTTCCACAGAACAACAGAAAATTCGCATAACACATGGCAGCTCAATGCACCAATTACGCTCATCCAACAACGCGGCGGGACTTAAGCGTTTTCCTAGTTTAACAACAAGAAAAGGCGTCGACGCTAGCAAATATTTTGCTAAAACACTTGATATCTTTGTGGAAGTCTCGTGCCGCGAAGAGCCTTGCTTAAGCACGTGAAACTAACACGGCACTTGTAGATGGTTCTCCCATAAGTACTCCTTACACATGGAAGGGAAATGACTTACTGGGCAGTCTTTGAGGGCGGGCGGCAGGTCGTTCCATGGGTTAACAACCCGGAAAGAAAAAGCACGTCGGCCGAGCACTCCTTTGGCCGGAGGGGGTTGGAGGTTAAAATATGGTATGGTGGCCCTTGATGTGCATAAGTTGATTTGATGATATGTTTGTCAGAAACCGTCTTTTAGTTTTAATTGTAATGTAATATAATTGGATGAGCGTAGCAAGCGAAGCGAAGATTCCATTTCACTACACTGGAGAAAAAAAAACGTTTTTTTGTCCCTTTCTTTCTTTTTGTATTTTTGTCTGTTTGTCCACACGATTCCGGCTAAACCGATACTCCGATTGCGATGAAATTTTATGGAGACCTTCGAAATCTCTGAACTTAGAACTGCCACGTTTCTGAGCGCAATCGGAAAATTATTTCTCATAAAAATCGCAATTTTACGATTTTTTTTCGATTTTTACAAAATTTCTTCGACTTACAACACCTACATGCTTTATCAGATTTCAATTATTTTTTCACAGAACCTTAATTTTATGAATTAAGATATTCGTGTGAAATTTGAGCGCAACCGAAAAATTATTTTTCATAAAAATATAAATTTTGCGTTTTTTTTTCTTTTTTAAAAGAATTTTTTGACTTATAACACCTACATGCTTTATCCTATTGTAATCATTTTTTCACAGAACCTTAATTTTATGAATTTATATATTCGTGTGAAATTTGAGCGCAATCAAATAATTATTTCTTATAAAAATCGCAATTTTTCGATTTTTGTCTTTTTTTAAAATTATGATTAATCTAAAAAAAAAATTATATAAGTTTATTTTTTATAAAATTTTATTTTATTTTAAAAAAATCTTGAACTTAGTTATAATTTTTTTACAGAACAACAGAAAATCCGCATAACACATGGCAGCTCAATGCACCAATTACGCTCATTCAACAACGCGGCGGGACTTAAGCGTTTTCCTAGTTATTCCAATTTACGTTGTTTTTTTGTCGTTTTACGCTGTTTCCAACTAGGCTGGGCAGAAAATCTACATTTCAATGTAATGTCGATAAGTGGGAATATTTTTGATATATAAATATATCAAAATTTACACAAAAATGCTAAATTTAGTAATTTTGGTGGAGGTGTCGGGTAGGTAGTCGAAATTAAATTAATCCTGGCTGGATCATGGTGGAGGTGCCGGGTCATAAAACGCGATTGCGAGATCAACAGTAAAAGTCGTTCAAAATGCATTTAGGTATGGTGATACGGCGATACCTTATCAACCCTATTTGGCCTCAAATAATTAAAAATAGGCCTCTTTTAATTTTTTTAATTTTCAATTTGTTTACAACAATTACTACATTTTGATGTATTGATATCATATCGAAATTGGTACATTTAGGCATTAAGAAGATTTTTAAGGATTTGAGTGTTTCATTTAAGGATTTCTAAGGATTTTTGATGTGATCAACAGGATTTTTATTTTTTCCTTGAATGGCAAACCTTGGATAGGGAAATACCTATTCAGTAGGGTTGTGCAAAATTGGATTTTTCAACCTCAAACCAAACCTATTTTCAAAAGTGTTCTGGTAGGGCCTAGACCTACCTAAAAAAAAAATGTTGAACAACCTCCAAGTCCATAGTTTTTTATTTAGGCCCTACATTTCACAAATTTAATTAATTGTTTTTGCTGGGTCAGGGTTTCGGCTCTGTTCGCACAGCCCTACTATTAAGTGTAAGATGACACTATACAAAACCTATTTCATACGGATCCTTATGTATGCAGCAGGATCCTGGACAATGGGAGATCGAGAGAAGAGTCAGATGCAGGCGGCAGAGATGAGATTCCTGAGGAGCACAGTAGGCAAGACAAGAAGGGATAGAATAAGAAACATGGGTCATTAGGGAAATGCTAGGTGTAGAGAAGTTAAGTGACAGGATAGGAAGGACACGGATGATATAGTATGAACATACGAAACGAATGGGGGAAAATAGAATGCCCAAGAAGTATGAAAGAAGGATTGAAGAAGGAAGAACAAAATGGGGTAGACCAAGGAAGAAATGGAAGGACATCATATCAGGAGACTTGGAGGCAAGAGGAGAGAGCTGGGAAGATGTGGAAGATACAATTGTGGGAGGATAGAAAGAGGTGGAAATATATGGTCGCTAAACCCAAGCTGACCCTGCGAGAAGCAGGAAATGGCGATGGATAATGATGATGATTGTTATGAATCACTAAGTGATTTGATGGATATTTTAGCACAATAAGATAATAGTGGTTAGTGTATTTCAGAACAAGTGACTTACACTGGTATTTAGTAATTGATCATCATCATCTTCGTGCAGCAGTTCTATTTCCAGTATTGGTTTTGTCAAAACTTTCTTTGTGCTATGTTTTAGTTCTTTCTTCGATGCGAGTGCAATCCTCTTCAATGTGACCGGCTCTGGTAGAGCGGGTAAACACCGGTTGCACAACCATTCCAAATCCTCACTGCCCTGCTTGCGGATGTGCGGCTGGTGGCACAGCTGGTGGTATCCGCGACCACATTTATCACATTCAATCACTTCATTGTCCGACTTTGGATGCGACTTCTTGCATATGACACACAGAATATCAGACTTGGGGGACAATTTCATGAGGTCCTTGAACGATGACCATTTTTCAGTATTATCACCAAACTTTACTCGGCACTTTGCAGATAACAAATTTACCTGTGGAGTAAAAATACATTTTACGTTACAATTAATTTTCCAGTGAAAATGTTAAAAATGGCATGAATTCATATTTAACTTCAAAGTAATGTAGGCCTAGGGTCAAGTGAGGTAAAAATGATACACACAAAATATTGGGCAAAACTGATACAGTGGCATTTTGATAAGTGTTTATTAACTTTTTCCATTTTTTTCTTTTGGTAATAATAACTCATTATTTAGTCTTAAATATTATATTAATTATAGCTATGTTAGTAGATGGCAATAAACTTGAAATAATTAGTTAAAATGTGCCTGTAAAACTTGCCAAAAAACTTTGTATACGGATGCTTCCACTTTCAATGAAATCTCTCCCACTAGGCCTACTCATTCAAATTTACCACTCTATGTTTCCAATCATTGTCAATGCTGCACTTTACTAAGAAAGCACTGTAGAGTGCTGCTACCTAGAGCCATGTGGCAGGAATTGAAGCTGAAAGTTGAGGTACAAAAATGATACACTCTTTGGGGTAAAAATGATACGGCCAAAACACATGTTAATTCAGCTCAAACAATTTTCAAGGTGAATTCAAAGACTCTTTTTGTGGATTAAATGAATTGTGAATAGTAGGTACCATTTAAATATTTTAAGCTTCTTAAGATTATGATGGCCTTATTTTGAGCTCAGGCCACTATCAAAGGTCTGCAGCCAGGTCTTGGAGGCCTAGGCCAGTTTCCCAGGATACAAATGGTTCCGTTCAAAAATGAAAAAAATATTTAAAAATTACATGGGTATGACTATTTTGTAGATTGTTAATCAAATTATCCATGTGTATCATTATTTTCCCTCTTCCTAACCTCTAGCTATGTTTTTAAGGGCTTAAAACACAGTGTATCATTTTTAAACACACGTGTATCATTTTTGCCTAAAGTGCTGGGTAAAAATGATACGCACATTTTATTTATTTAAATATGTAAAAAGCTATAAAAACAGAAAATAAATTGTCCAGTTGAATTTAGAATCAAATTTCCATGTCATAAGAATAAGCAGATCTAATTAAGCTGCACATAGCAAAGTGTAGTTTTCTGTATCATTTTTACCTCGCTTGACCCTATGTTTTTTTCCTGTGAAACAAAACGTTGCATCCATGGTTTAATTTTTATGTTTTAATCATAAGGTGACCATACGTCCCAGATTAGCCGGGACAGTCCCGTTTTTTTACCCTCTGTCCCGGCGTCCCGAAGACTTTTTGAAAAGCACTGAAATGTCCCGGAATTCCGATAATAGCTGATTAACCCTTTCGGGTCGGATTTTTTGTTTATTATTTAGAAGGCGGTGAATCTGGTTACTGTACATTAAAACACGAAATGAGTGGGCAATATATCAAAATTTTCATAAAAAATTTTTTTTTAAAAAATCCAAATTTTTTTTTATCAATTTTTCAAAAAAAAATTTGGGGGTGTAGTACAGGGTGCAAAACACCCTTGTCGGCTGACAGCCGACATACGACCGAAAAGGGTTAAGTACCGGATTTTATCGACTTGCAATCAAAGTGTTGTAATATAATAGGCTATACAACACATAATAGCAAGACTATTATTATAACAAGACTATTATTAATACTCATGATAACCAAGACTGTACGACTTTGGTTTACGAGTGTACGTAAAACGATGTCGGTTTCGTATGTCCTCCCTGCCGCTCAGTCCTTGTGTCTATGACTCACCGCCTACCGCACACCGCAGGTCGCAACTTGCAACAAGGGTAGCGATTCATTCATTAGTCGCAGTTGAACTTCGCTACTCAACACTACCGGTTTAGCGCTTGCTATGTAATCTAATCTTTGTCGCGAAATGCCACCAAAACGAAAGTGCAAATTTAATAGTGACCTACAAAATGACTTTCCGTGCATTAAACAATTGCGACCAAATGACGAATCGGACGTCCGCTGTACTCAATGTGAGTCATCATTTTCCATCGCGCACGGTGGCCAATTAGACATTAACGAGCATATGAAAAGTAAAAAAACACCAAAAGTCACTCAACGCCGCCGCTGCAAGCAGCAAAATGACGTCTTTCTTCAATACCAAAACTGCAGGTAAGGAAGCACTTATATTAGCGGCAAAAGAAGGCATGCATGCGTACCACACTGTGGCTCACAACCATAGTTTTCGAGCAACAGATTGCACATCGCAATTAATTAAATAACTATACGAGAAGAAATTCAGTTGTGCTCGAACCAAAACGGAAGCAATAGTGTGCAATGTTCTGGCCCCTGCTGCTATGGATGAACTTAAAGTGGCTCCATCATAACTGACCTTATTTCAGATCTGCCCACAATTCACATATGTTATTCCTGAAAGTGTGTTTTTATATAATTGCCATAGAAGAAAGTATGTTCCCGAATTAAATTTTGAGGAATCATCATTTTAATGAGATGGAATTTCCTATCTTCTAACATGGTAGGCGAGCAAAAAACCACACTTTCGTTCACTAAATGTGTCGTAGAACATCCAAAATATACAACACATGGGAACATGGAAAGTGCGCGAATTCTTAAGTGAGCGAATTCTTAACTGCGCGAATTCTTAAGTGCGCGAAACGTCAAGTGAGCGAATGGATACTGCGCGAATTCTTAACTGCGCGAATAGTAAAGTGAGCGAAAAGGACACTGAGCGAAAAGACACTGCGCGAATCCTTAACTGCGCGAACTCTTAAGTGCGCGAATTTGTAAGTGCGCGAAAGGACACTGAGCGAAAAGTAAATTTCGCGAAATGTATAGTGCGCGAAAAGGACACTGCGCGAATTCTTTAGTGCGCGAAACGTTAAGTGAGCGAATCCTTAAGTGAGCGAAAAGTAAAGTGAGCGAATGGACACTGCGCGAATTCTTAACTGCGCGAATAGTAAAGTGAGCGAATCCTTAACTGCGCGAATTCTTAAGTGCGCGAAAAGTAAAGTGAGCGAATAGACAGCTGCAGACCGAGAGTTACTATCTTTTCCAAAAACACGATTTTACAGCTAGCGAGAAGCGCCCGTGCGGGTAGGCATCCCACCTAACGTCTTTGCACAGCGGGCAGGTGTCACACCTGCATCAGGGGCCACGGAGATATTAGTAGAGCTTGGGGAGTGACATACCTGAATACTTTCTTTATTTCTTTACATCCTACAGCGCTACTACAGGGTGTACGTTTTTAATTCTAAACTGAGAAACTATGTTTTATTAATTAATTCATATTCTTAACTGCCTCTATTTGATATTTTTCTTTATTAATTGAATTAAAAACATATTGAGCTGCTGACAAAAAGGCAAACAGATTGTTAGCTAGCTAATATTTTCTCCAAACGCTACTATAGACATAGGCCTAGGTATGGTCGTGGCCGATTTGTTGTCGGCATCATTGTATCGTTAAGAAAATCACGAAAACCACTATCAGGATGGGGGATTACATCAGTAGACTTCATTCTAGATCTAACCCAGATAACACAAATTCTCAATTCGGCACCGGAAAAGCAAGATCGTTCCTTGGTTGTGGGCGACGTAATTGTTGGAAGCGAAGCGAAGACTTTAATTTCACCGACCCTCAAAAAATTTAGCTGCAATTTTTTTATTTTTTGTTTTTTTGTTTGTATTTTTGTCTGTTTGTTCGCCCTCTACCGGGCAAACGGCATATGCGATCTTGATGAAAATTGGAGGAGACCTTCGAAATCTCTGAACTTACACACACAAACCAACCGAAGAAATATTTCTTATGAATATCGTACTTTTACGATCTTTTTCGATTTTTTCCCGCCGCGTTGATAGATGAGCTTTTTAAAGTTTTTAGTTTGTGTGGGATATCTTTACTTTTGCAAGTGCTTTGTTTTGCTGCCAACGCATTGTAGGTGAATGTTGTCAAGTTTCTTTTGTTTCTTGTCAATTGGTATTATTTACCTTAAAAAACTTATATTAAAAGCTTTATTTCTATGTATTCTGGCAAACTTTTTCAACTTTTCCTTTCAAAAGGTACTACATCACCATAACCTTAATGTCCATGTATAATATGAACGTTGTAGCCCCACCCGTTTGGTCAGAATTGGCCCAAATGGCACGAAAATATCGTACAAAAAAACAAAAATCTTATATTAAAAGCTTTATTTCTATAGATTCTGGCAAACTTTTTTAACTTTTTCTTTCAAAATGTACTACATCACCATAACCCTAATGTCCGCGTATAATATGAACGTTGTAGCGCCACCCGTTTGGTCAGAATTGGCCCAAATAGCACGAAAATATCGCACAAAAAATCGAAAAAAATCGTGAAAGTATGATATTCATGAGAAATATTTCTTCGATTGTACCCAAAAACGTGGCAAGTCTAAGTTTAGAGATTTCGAAGGTCCTGTCAAATTTTTATCAAGATCGCATATGCCGTTTGCCCGGTAGAGAGCGAACAAACAGACGGAAAAACAAACAAAGTCCATGTATAATATGAACGTTGTAGCCCCCACCCGTTTGGTCAGAATTGGCCCAAATGGCACGAAAATATCGTACAAAAAACCAAAAAACTTATATTTAAAGCTTTATTTCTATAGATTCTGGCTAACTTTTTTAACTTTTTCTTTCAAAATGTACTACATCACCATAACCCTAATGTCCGCGTATAATATGAACGTTGTAGCGCCACCCGTTTGGTCAGAATTGGCCCAAATAGCACGAAAATATCGCACAAAAAATCCGAAAAAATCGTAAAAGTATGATATTCATGAGAAATATTTCTTCGATTGTACCCAAAAACGTGGCAAGTCTAAGTTCAGAGATTTCGAAGGTCTTGTCAAATTTTCATCAAGATCGCATATGCCGTTTGCCCGGTAGAGAGCGAACAAACAGACGGAAAAAAAAAAAAAAAAAAAAAAAACACCCGAGCTAAATTTTTTGGGGGGTCAGTGAAATTGAAGTCTTCGCTTCGCTCATCCAACAATTTTACAATTTTTTTTTGTAGCGAGTTGATTATATAAATTTTTTTTAAATGTTTTTTTCTCTGCACTGATTTCATGAAAATGTAACTTAATTCCTGTCATTGTATACGAAGTTAATATTTTAAGAATTTAAAGTAAAAATTTACAAAAACAGTCAATATTGATTAAATAAGTTTTAAATCTTATTTACATGTGTTTAATAGAACCTTAATTGGATGAGCGAAGCGAAGATTCCATTTCACTACATTGGAGAAAAAAATCAGAAATGTTTTTTTTTTGTATTTTTGTCTGTTTGTTAACACGATTCCGGCTAAACCGATACTTCAATGGCGATGAAATTTTCTGGAGGGCTTTGAAATTTATGAACTTAAAACTGCCACGTTTTTGAGCACAATCGGAAAATTATTTCTCATGAAAATCGCAATTTTACGATTTTTTTCGATTTTTAAAAATTTCTTCGACTTACTACACCTACATGTTTTGTCCGATTGTAATGATTTTTTCACAGAACCTTAATTTCATGAATTGATATATTCATGTGAAATTTATGCGTTATCAAAAAACTATTATTTACGAACATCGCAATTTTACGACTTTTTTCAATTTTTAAAATTTCTTCGGCTTAAAACTCCTACATGCTTTATCGGATTGTAATGATTTTTTCACAGAACCTTAATTTTATGAATTAATATATTCGTGTAAAATTTGTGCTCAATCATATAATTATTTCTTATGAAAATTTCAATATTACAATTTTTTCCTTTTTTAAAATTACGATTAATTAAAAAAAATTAAAATTTACGTTAATTTTTTATTTAATTTTAAAAATCTTCAACTTGGTAATGATTTTTTCACAGAACAACAGAAAATCCGCATAACACATGGCAGCTCAATGCACCATTTACGCTCATCCAACAACGCGGCGGGACTTAAGCGTTTTCCTAGTTGTAGGAAAACGATTATAGCAACGTGAATCTACTTCCTAAAATAGTGCATATCACAAAATGATCACAATATATATTATTTTTATTGTATGAGCGTAGCGAAGATTCCGTTTCACTACACTGGAGAAAAAAATCCGGAATGTTTTGCTTTTTTTGTTTTGTTTCTGTTTTTGTTTTTTGTATTTTTGTATGTTTGTTAACACGATTTCGGCTAAACCGATACTCCAATTGCGATAAAAATTTATTGAGGCCTTCGAAATCTCTAAACCTAGAACTGCTACGTTTTTTTAGCGCAATCGAAAAATTATTTCTCATTAAAATCGCAATTTTACGATTTTTTTCGATTTTTAAAATATTTCTTCGACTAATAACACCTACATGCTTAATTTGGTTGTAACGATTTTTTCACAGAACCTTAAGTTTATGAATTTATATAATTGTTTGAAATTTGAGCGCAATCGAAAAATTATTTCTTATAAAAATCGCAATTTTACGATTTTATTTTTATTTCTAAAACATTCTTCGACTTATAACACCTTTTTTAAATCATTAGACTTTTCACTGTTAACACTGATTTTTATTTTAAAAAATGTGATATTTCGACTACTTTTCAGCAGTCTTAATCAAACAATACAACAAATAAACAAGACAAAAAAACATTTCACAAAAAATTATAAATATGGCTGTGTATTAGTACTAAATTATTAACAAAAAAGTTTTTTATGAATAAAAAATAAAAAAACAGAACATTAAATTGATATGTTGGACAGTTGGGGTATGAAATTAAACTATTGATCTAGTGATGAAATTGAAGGACAGAAACTCTTCCAAATGGCTGGATAATTGACACTCGGCACACTGATTGTATTGGCCACACTTGAAATCAAACCAGCTTCCTTGATTTTCCGTGTTGTGGCATTAGACTCATAGTCATGTGCAAGGATTGAAGCGTCTTTTTTGAATGTTTATTTGTCTTGTTTGTTGTGGTTTGATATTTGTTGTATTGTTTGATAAAGACTGCTGAAAAGTAGTCGAAATATCACATTTTTTTAATAAAAATCAGTATTAACAGTGAAAAGTCTAATGATTTATATGTGTAAAGTTACTACCTGTTATATAGTTTCAATTTTTATAATATAACACCTACATGCTTTATCCGATCGTAATGATTTTTTCACAGCACCTTAATTTTATGAATTAATATATTCGTGTGAAATTTGAGCGCAAACGAAAAATATTTTTCATGAAAATCGCAATTTTACGATTTGTTCAATTTATTTAAACATTCTTTTACTTATAACGCCTACATGCTTTATCCGATTGTAATGATTTTTTCGCAGAACCTTAATTTTATAATTTTATTTATTCGTGTGAAATTTGAGCGCAATAAAAAAATAATTTTTCATGAAAAACGCAATTTTACGTTTTTTTTTTTTTTTTTTTTACATTTATTCGACTTATAACACCTTCATGCTTTATCCGATTGTAACGATGTTTTTACAGAACCTAATTTCTATGAATTAATATATTGGTTTGAAATTTGAGCGCAATCGAAAAATTAGTTTTCATGAAAATCGCAATTTACGCCTTTTTTCGTTCTAAAAAAATTACGTTCATCCAACAACGCGCCTGAAAAAGCGTTTGCGAAGCTTCCTAGTTTGAAATTATACAACTGAAAATGCTAGTCAGATAACTGGTGCGTACGACTATATGAATACTTCGATTAATTGGAAACGTGGGGGATCACATTTCCGTAGGAAACACACTTTCATACGTCGTGAAGCGGACGGGAAAAAGTCTGAGATTTAGCATTCAAATTATCGGAATCGCCATGATTTTCTTGTTCTACTAACAACTAACAGCACGAAATCTGATCCCCGAAGCCGAGCGGGGAATATGTCATCGCAAGCCCGCTCTTCCTCGTGTCACGCGCCATCTGCAGCGTGCTTGCTTGCTTAATGTTTTCGGACCGGAGAATACTACACTTAACCCCGAAACTGGACACTGCGCGAATCCTTAACTGCGCGAATGCGTAAGCCAAGAAAATTAAAATTTAAAAAGAACACTGAGCGAAAAGTAAAGTGCGCGAAAGGTAAAGTGCGCGAAAAGGACACTGCGCAAATTCTTAAGTGCGCGAAACGTTAAGTGAGCGAATCCTTTAGTGAGCGAAAAGTAAAGTGAGCGAATGGACACTGAGCGAAACGCTAACTGCGCGAAAGGACAGTGAGCGAATCCTTAACTGCGCGAATTCTTAAGTGCGCGAAAAGTAAAGTGAGCGAATGGACACTGCGCGAATTCTTAACTGCGCGAATAGTAAAGTGAGCGAAAAGGACATTGAGCGAAAAGCATAGTGCGCGAAAAGGACACTGAGCGAAAGTTTTCGCTCATTCGCTCACTTTGCGTTTCGCGCACTTAAAAATTCGCTCACTTCACGTTTCGCGCACTTAAGGATTCGCGCACTTTCCATATTGCCCAACACATTATCAAAAAATGGCTTAAAATTTTCGTTATTCCAACCTCTAAACAACAAGCTTTTCAAACAATCACCTTCCCGAATTAATTCTCGCGATATTGTAGATCAAAGTTACCGCATACTTTAAAAGAAGTCGAAGCGCCTGAAAGACTTGGCAACGCTGCGTGACGTAACACACTGTGACGTAGCGCCGAGGCTGGGAGGTAGGCCTACAGCAGTATGTTCGCCTTTGCCACCGCGAGAGATGACACGGGAGGAAAATGCTCACCGAGCAATCCGAGAACAACATTGACCGGCATGAAAATATAATACCTATACAGGCTATACGCACTGGTCGTTTTAATTGTTATATTTTTACGAGAAAATAGACCGCGAAATTGAGATTGTTGAAAATTGACTTTATAGCCTCGCCCTAACCAAACGTTGAGGGAAGTAGTCTTCGTGTTTGAGTAATTTCCAATGAAAAGTTATAAAAATCATACCCGTCATAAATAAGAAGTGAACAATAATGATGGGATGAGTAAAAAAAGGAAAAAAGTTTTCCCAATCGGGACTCGAACCGGCGACCTTTCGCGTGGAAGGCGAGTACTCTAACCTTTGGGCCAGCAGCACTTACAGTGTCTGGCCGGTCCAGAGGGATACTTTCGCAGCGCAGAAGATATGCACGCGGACTTAAAACGAGCATATGCGGCGGTATGCGTACTTTTCACAGCTATTATTCTATAGTGTTAAACGTTTTTAACGGAAAGGATTTCGGATGCGCTCTTATCCATTATATCTTTGTGTACATTATCCTAGAACTAGCGCAGCGTACTACAACTAGGCGGAAAGTTTGACTAACCTAACGAAAGTACACAGAGAACTTTGGAGAAAATTGGCTGCGTACGTCACGACCGGTACAAATAGCACTTTTCTGAATGGGAAGGCAACCCGTGCCATGTTGCTAAGCCAAATACCAGGTTTACCAAACTCTCGAGAAGAAGTTTCCGACTATTACATATCGTATATTTATTGTTTGTAATTACATGAAAGCCTATCATATTGTATGTTTAATGTTTAACGAACACAGCATTATTTCGTCCATAGGCCCATTAGCCTAATTTAGTGATTAACGTGTTACTTTGATGAAACGTTTCGATTTCCGAGGTTGGTAATTGCAATGGCAATACTTGACTAGTCAGTTTGCAACTGTACCAATATGAGATGAAAATAAATATGTTTACCTAAAATGTAACAATTAAAAATATATTAATACTTACAGTAGTAAAATAAATTACAGTGGTAAAATTATCTGATACAAAAAATACCAAGTAGGCCCTATTTTATCAGTTGTAGCTGAATAATAATATTATACTCTTGAGTCCGCTGGTACACTCGCATGAGCCACTTTAAATGTGATTTAAAAAACTCTCATTTTGTGTCTGTTTCAACTGACACGTCTAATCATATTTCACAACGATAAAAAACTTGTGCCTGTAACGATGAAATATTTTCAGCCAAATATTATATTTTCAGCCAAAAAAATACTCCCGTAACATATTCTAAAACACTTAAAACCACGTCAAAAACATGTATTTTTCAAAAAATCACCTGCAGGCTATTAGTGGGGGACTACCCCCCCACACTTCCCATTGTTTCGTTTGTCCAGTCCCTTTTCCCTTTTAGTAGTTTGTCCCGGATTTTATGATTTCAAATATGGTCACCTTATTTAATCATTAGACATAGGCCTAATGATAAGCTATGTCTTATTTCTAGGGGTGTGCGAGTAGCACATTTTGAATTCGAGTCGAGTCGAGTATTCCTTTAAATACTCGAGTATCAAGTCGAGTCGAGTATTCATTTCAAAATTAATTTTTTTTATTTAGTCGGTCCACTTGGAACACAACGATTTTTCTGTTGTAAACATATAAAAAATACATCATTGTAATTGTATCAGGCCTCCTGCCCTTTGTGCTGGTCAATTTCAATAAAATTAAAACAACTTTAAATTAGCTACAGTTGTCATCAGCAGGTGAAAAGTTTTGTCGCCCCCAGCCCTTCAGGCTGGGCTTTATGTTCTCTATGCTTTCCCAACCTGTCAACCCTTCTCCAATCTAAACTAAACTAGCCATTTGGCCTTTTCCAAACTAATTGAATAATTATACAGTATGTTATCTATAGTACCTGGCCCCATTACAATACTGCTGCGATGTTTTAATCCGAAAAAACTCCTCCAAATTCGCACTCGCATTATAATATTCGCGGTCTAGGCATCTCCAATGCTATTTCAGCACATTTGAATATTCCGCGCCCTTGAATGGTTCCAGCAGAGTCGATAAAGAAGTTACCTAACCTTCTTTATCGACTCTAGTTCTAGCGATGGCCGACGGAGCGCGCCACGCGTCGCTCGCGTCATCAAAGCAAAGATGGAAGGAAGAGACATAAAACATGTCAAACTACGCCAAATACGATTTTAAAATAGGTACGTAAAAAGTGCATTAATGGAATGTTCACTGGCATTCTTTCTTCTCGATAGTTGATCTGAAATATTAGTGATATAGACGCAACGAAACCAATAAAGGATATTTGTTTTCGACGCCGTGTAGGCCTAGGTTAGGCCTAGGCCCTAGTCCTATTCCCGGTTCCCGCATCCAAGTCTCCGTTGTTGTTTATCGTAATAATTTTGAAAGCACGCAGTCTCTAGGGCCAAGGCCTACTTTTTGCCGTCACAGTACACACGTAGTAGGCCTAGGTTGTAATAAGCCTAGGCCCAGGTCTCTGTACGTAGGCCTAGCCCTACTGTGATGATGGTTCTTTTTACTTTTTATAGGATTTCATATGTTTAAAACTCGACTCGAAAACTTCGAGCCTAAAATCAAACTCGACTCGATGTTGAGTAGGCCTATAAAAAAAAACTCAAAAAAACTCGACATTTCGAGTACTCGCACACCCCTACTTATTTCCCTAACTGACATATACTAGATAGTATAGGTAGGGGCTAGGTAGGAAAGGAACTTGGGCTGACATCGGGTACCCGGCTCTAGAAATAACCCGTAGCCAATTTTTCAAGGCCCGGGTACTTTTTGCAATCGTTTTTAGGCTAATTTGCCAGTTTATTTTAAGCACCACGTCGATACGGTCATTCCTGCGGAGCCTACCTGCTGCCTACAGTAGAACTCGAGTCGACAACAGAGCGCATTGTAAGCCGACACGTACTTCCGTCAGTCTGTCCACCAAGCGAGCTTACGAGTGCAAGAGACGGCGTCATACTCATGCGCGAACCATCAACCAGGTGCTCACCGGCCAGCGCCGGAAACTATGTGCGGTGTGGGAGAATTTGCGATGTGATCAAATCGTCGTCGGGGAACTTTCCCCCTTCCCTTTGACTACCTCCCCGACGGCGACGACAATGACAACACGGAGGGATGATGACACAGACGGAGACGACCACGACGTGGGGGAACCCCTGCCCTCCCCATATGCTTGTGGCTGGTTCTGACCAGCACAGGCTTTGTCCACCCCTTGTTCCCCCGCGTCATCCCTTACGTCCCTCCTTTCGTCTCGATTAGCCAAGTTGCATAAATATGAGACGTAAAGCAATATCCAATCAATCAATCATGTTTCAACCAATTTACTAAATTCGTAATCACAACGCATAGGGTTGTTATTCCTGGGATTATCGTACGACGAGAGCTTCAGCGCGGGCGATAGCGAGATTTTCCCACATGCCCGTCTGGGCATGCCTCCGTGTTAGCAGGCAGTGATGTCTAGATCGCGAGCATACGGAGCCGTGCATTCCCCCCCCCACTCCCTGCGCGTAGGCCTAGGCCGACGTACGACGAGTTACACTGCCTAGTGTAATGAAGAATGAAGAACATTGCCTGGTTATCAACGCTATTCTTTATTTGTGTACGATTGTTGCAAATGTTTCTAGAGACGGAAACCTAGTCAGTCGATCGGTAGGCCTAGGGATGTAAATGGGAAATATTTCCACGGGAAATTTTCCGGAAATGGAAATATTTCCGGAAATTTTCCGAGTTTATCTTTCCGGAAAATTTCCGGAAATATATTTTAAATTTCCCGCACAAAATGTAGCAAAGATTTAAAGGAATGAGGTGGGCAGTGCACTTGGAAATAATGCTAATATATAGTTTCCAAGCTCATGACACCCAGCTTTTTCCATTTCCCTTTTGTTCTTATTTTTATTACTTATGAATGAATGAGTTATGCATGTACCATGTGCACATCAAGTTGAATAAAGTTATTCCTAAGTTATTCTTAATGCAATAAAATACCTAGATATTAACTGGCCACATGGTCCAAGCAACCAAGGCCACAAAAAACAAGAAGAAGAAGGGTTGATCTACATGTGAATGTGACAAGTTCACATTGTATTAATTGTTTTAGTGTAGGCCTAGGCCTAGTTTGTAAGTTTGCAGTATGGGGAAACATCAAAATAAACTAATAAGAAGTTACTTTATAAAACAACCACAAGTTAACACTAAAAATGATTCCTATGGGTGCAAGTTCTGTGCAAAACTGTATATCATGAATGTTACAAGGATGCGAAAGCACTTGGAGGGGTGTTTTAAATGTCCTTCAGATGTTAAGAAAAAGTTTAAGCTCACACAACACGCTACCAGTGGCAGTGGGTCTCATCATCCTGCATACAGACTCAGGTAACCGTATCCTTACACTCCACCACATTATATTTGCAATTTGCATGTATTTTAGGCACGGAAATATTTCCGGAAAATTTCCGAGATTTATCTTTCCGGAAATTTTACATCTCTAGGTAGGCCTAAGGTCTTCATTAATTTATTTGTATTGTATTTGTATTTTAGCAATTACCTTCAAAGTTCAAACCAACTTGTAGTAGGAAACAGTGTTTCCACACATCGTGACATAACTAGGGTTGCCAACCGGCCGGTTTTTGACCGGCACGCCGGTTTTTGCCCCACTTGGCCGGTTGCCGGTCAGTCCCTTCGACCGGCAATAGTGTTGCCGTTTTTTTTATGTAAATAACCCATTATACTAAAAATATTACTAAATATACACAAAAAACTAAAATAAATATTTAAAAACCATCCCAACCATCGTTTCCCGAATCCTAAATCCCACTTAATTAGTAAACATTGCTCTTCTCCACTTCCCCTTGACCTAACCCCCCAACCCCCTCACCAGACAGCAAACAAGGCAGTAGGCTGGCCAAAGACTGCCACACTGCACTGCAGTCCACTGTCAATGCCGTTCATACGGGAAGTTTGTGCACGAATCCGACGGTGAAATTGACTCTCCGCGAAAAAATAAAGTCCAACAAGACTCTCCTTCAAGCAGCAAGATCAACTGCTAACTACTCATTCACGATTAAGAAGTAAACTTGTTAATTGATCATAATTCCTTTAAATCTGTTAATGCTGTTAACGTAATATTAATTTACTGCTGTGAGAATCGTGATATGACAAATTGAAATTAAGACAAAAAATTATTCTTGGTTTATTTGGAATTTATTATCCTTAGGCCTAAATAACTTATGAATAAAAATATGCCCATTGCCTACTCGAATTATGAATACTCGGCATATCAGCGGGTGTAATATTATAATCTAGGCCTATTATCTCAGTGACTTTTTTATTTTTGGTGGTTTTCCAGTTTTGACTGCACAAAAACTACATTGTTTTGGTATATCATCCAGCCCACCACTTTTTTCTAAAACGCACCAAATGCAATCTAAAAAGCTGAATTTCAAAATTTTCGCCTGCGGCGCTATAGTTGGGGGGCAGAGCCCCCCAAACCCCCCGTGCTTGGTCCCTTTCCCACGAATTTACATGGAAGGCCGGTTTTTTCCCGTGGTCAGAGTTGGCAACCCTAGACATAACAGGATCCGGGTACCCGGGTAATTTGAGTGCTAGAACCGGTTATGAATTTTACTACCCAATGTCATCCCTATTAGGAACTCTTTTAATTAATGATATTTATTTTTAAGAATTAGGCCAATGAGACAAAACTGAAAAGGTAATGCAAAATGTTATATGGCCCTAATCATCAAGAATGAAGCATGTATAAAACTTGAAATGAAATTGTTAAAAGCAGATAGGCCTAAATATGCCTCTTACTAGGGTTAAAAGGGACAAAAGCGAGTACAGTATTTTACTTTACGCGTGCACTCTTGGTTGACATTCTGCGCATATGACATCGTTTTATTTGTTGTCGAGACAAAAAATGCAAAGTCTGTCAAAACATTATCACTATTCACTAATAATAAGCCATCCAACAAAATAAATATTGGGAAACAAAAGAAATATAGGCCTATGTTGTCTATTACATATTTCTGATTTATTAGTAGAGACCTACAGAAATGTTTTTATTTTTATCCCAATTTCGTTTTCAAAACTTGAAATTTCGCGTTTTGGCGTGGTTATTATTTTTAAGGTGCAATTGTTCATAAAACACAAAAAAAAAAAAAAAAGCTTCCAGGAATTTTTGTACCGTGTCTATTATAAAGTCTTTCTTATCTTCTTTGGCTGCGACGAATGACTCCTGTCGGGAAGCTTGACGGTTTTTGTTTCCTCGCTCCTTCGCTTTTTATGCGCCTCACTTGCTACATGCTTATGTAAAGTGTCTTTACGATCATGCTCTAGGCGGCAGTCGCAAAAATTACACATTAAAATACTTCCATTACGAACATAAAAACTTTCCTTGTCGAATTCTTCTGCGCGTTTTTTAACTGACACAGACACTTTAGGCATTTTGCGGAGCTCGCGTAGCAGTAGTAGGCCGAAATGTTGAGACTGTGCTGTGACTAGGAACTAGATCACGTTTGTCGGCTGCATACCGAAGGCCGCCGAAGGCGGTAGGCCAGAGTTCGGCTGGCCTCGGCAATTGTTTGTTCGGGTTGTCACTAGGGAAGACGACGGGTATCGGGTACCCGCCCGACGAAGTCGGGTACAGGTCTGTGTTTCCACTACCCGTTTACCCGTAAAACCCGGTTCCTGAATTGAGGTGTCACATTGTAGGCAGAAGGCTAATGTAAACATGCGCTTTCTCATATCTTCTGTGCTTAGCGGCGTTTTTCTTTTGAATTATAATGTCCTTTGTTCATGCCGCCGACTTGTGGCAGTGTGCTGAGTATGCCCCCCCACCCCCCCCCCCTCCTGCCTAACCACTTGTGCGATCTTCCAGAGATTATACCGCGTAAATAATTACCACAACATCACTTATGTTTTCAATCTGCTAGAAGTCAAAACTTAAAAGCTATCACCCATGGTGATAAATCTTTCCTTATCTTGTTTACTCTCGTTCGGGCTCCAGTCCCCCCCCCCTTTTCGCGCCCCGCGCCCGAGCCAACGCATCCATCGTGAGTCGTGACCTTGACTTGACTGTGACCAGATGTAAAGCAGATGCAACGAAACAGTGAGTGTTATCTTAATGGCCCGCTGCTGTTCCTCTTTCGTGATTATGAAATACTACTTCATCGGCACGTCATTGTTTATAGAACAGCATTACGTCTGAGATATTACGATAATTGATGAGCGCGTTTCTTCACAGTTCATTAGACACCCCACACGATTTTTTTGTGTTACTACCCGGGTAACCCGCGCCGCGGGTAATGTGGACGGGTACCCGGGTCGTACAAAAGTCGGGTTTCGTCATCCCTAGTTGTCACGTGGTCGACTACAGTGCGCATGCAAGGTGCGCATGGGCGGAGATGCGAGGCACAGCTGACTGCCTGACGCATGGAGAGTGGGAGATTGGATTCAAGCACAGAGATCACGAGATGCCGCCGACGGAACCCGGGTGGGACGGTAATTTTGTTTTTGTTTTAATTTCGGGTTATTTCGCGAATTTACAGGAAAGTTGTAGATTTCGTGAAGGGTCAAAATCGCGTTATTTCGCATTTCAATTTCGGCATAATTGGGATCCTGAACTAACATCTCGTCCACATTTTGCATTATTTGGGGTTAATTTCAAATTTCGTTTTATTTCGTAACGCGATTTTTACGTGTCTCTATTTATTAGTGTTGAAAACTAGTAGGCATAGGCCTACTATTTTGAAAGATGGAATTGGAATTCATTGGAAATTAATGGTGATAGTTGACGATGGAGGACGATTATTTAAAAAAAACATGCCTATGATGAGTTATGCAGGATTTGAAGTTTGAACCCATGTGCTCGTAGAGCCATATGCTTTGGACCAGCATACGGTTTGTTTTGTGTTCACGTAAAATGTTATGTTGAATCACCATTAGGCCTAGATGCACAATAATTTAAGGTCCAAGAACGTTTAATATTTCAAATGGTCTCTTCGTATGTAACTTGAAACTTGAAAGGTATCGACTACTGAGCAAACTCAAAGTGATATCTTGAAGAACCCAACATTTGCTTACCTCGATGACTGTGCCTAGGTAGTAGCGGCCATCTTTCTGCTGAAGAAGTACATCCTCCCCATTACTAAAATCACTTGTTTCTGATGTGCTGTCTGGTACGACTGGACCATCCTCAGACTGTAAACATTGAAGTCAAGTTCAATTTGTTGTCATCTCGTGTAGCAACTTAGGATTGCAGGGAGACTTTAGGTATAATTATGACTTCCACCAATACCAATACCAATTTTAACTCAAATGGTTCCGGGTCATTCCAAATAATTTTCATATATTTTGAAATTTGAATGTTGTAAATTAAATTTGAAACCATATCATTTTTTTCTTCCAAGTGTGTATGCCTAATGGTTAGGCGGAGGCCTATGCAAATTAATGTAAGCCCAGTGTTTTCTCCAGAAATAGTTTTACAGTGGTAATTTGAAAACATTGCCGGGTTGGGTAGTGTATTTTCCAAGTCCCCCCCGTAGCCTAGTATAAAATAATATTCATGTTCCGATTCCTAACCAAATCTGGTTTGAGTTAGTTCCCTTCTTCTGAGTGGTCAAAACCTTATGTGAAAAAGTCTCGAGTTTTGTATAGATTCTTCTTACTTTTATCTATAAAATAGGTCAGCTTCTTCACACCTCATTCATGGCATAAACTTCCAGCTCCTACGCGGACTGCCACAAGCAAGCCTACCATCGGTACCGTTACCTACTCACTCCATTACCGGTAGTATTATATAATCTATGTATTGTAGGTCTATTTGTGTCTAGGAATGATTTTTAATCATTAGACATTTTGAAATCACAGAAGCTAAAGTAGTTAACACTATTTCTCAGTAAAAATGTAGTGTTGACTTTTTGAGAGAGTCTTGATCACGTCGCTGTTTGAAAAATTTGCATTAGTTTTTTTTAAGGTAGGTACCGACATTATCGTTTGATAATGCAGTCACCTAAGTTTTGTTTGATTATTATTTATTTTATTGTTGATCATCCCTATTACAAACCACACAACCTGGCAACATTTTTTAATAACCACAGAAAATATATCCTGGGGAGGAGAATGACTTACCTTCTTGCGAGAAGCCACGAGTGACATCGTTGGCCCGGGAAATGATCCACACCAAAAATGTTCCTCCCTCTTGAAATAAAATCAGCCCAGTCACACTAAAAAAGAAGAATTATTGTAATTATTATTATTACTCATGGTTAATTAAAAAAAAAAAAAAAATAGGGCTTAAAAACGTTATTTTGAAAAAGGATAAACGTTTAGGCTTTTAGGCCTACAGTAGTTGGCCTTTTTGGGAAGCATCAAATCCATTATATTTATGCCTCTTCACCATAATCTGTAAGAAGTAGTGAGAGTTTTGCCAAATAGGCCTAGAGTATTTACAAATTCACACCAACTGCAGCTGTTGGGTGTTAGCATCCTCTTGCTATGAAACTTTGCATGGTTGTGAAGTAAAGGTCTAGCCTATGTACCCCTATAGGCTCATTTAAATAGGCCTACAGTGAAAAATGAAACAAACCGGGGGAAAAAGCACACAGATGAAACAAATTGCATTGTATAAAAAAATAAATTATAAATATCCAAGCCAGTCAGCAAAATTGGACTAGTAGATAAGATGCTATTTTAAAAAAAATGGCATCTTAATTCAACACTTTTACAGTTGTCTTAAAATATTGACTCTGTCTTCATAAATACAAAAATTGTGATACTTTCCTTAAATATTTCTGATAAAATTTCTTTTAAAATAAGACCAAATACAACCAGAAGTGATGATCGAAAGTAGTAGTAAAATTTGGGACGTAAGAATCAATTTAAATTTAAAGTTACCCTACTGCATGTTCAGGCATAATAATAATCATCATAACTCAGTTCCAACTATGTCGGGTTGAGTGGTGGTTTCCACCATTATAAAGGGGCATGAAACTGTAGATACTAAGCTTGCCAGACTTAGTGTTTCTTCCACATCACCCAACTCCTTCTTCTCCACCAATTACTCCACTCTCTTCTGTCCTCCCACAGCTTTACTTTTTGCCACATGCTCCCACACTTCATTCCGTTTTCAACGTCTTCTTGAATTAATCTTTCCCATTTTTCTTTTGGCCTTCCTACTCTTCTTTTCCCTCCTCTGCCGCTTCAAATTCTGTTTTGGAATCTCTCCCTGCCCATCCTTTTCATTGTCCAACCATTTTAGACGTTCTTTTCCCTAGCTTAAACTTCAATCTCTCCAATCCACAGTTCTTTCCTTATTTCATTACTTTTTAAATCTTGTCCATCTTTGTAACCCCCTTGATACTTCTTAAAAAATTTCATTTCTGCTGTTTCCCAGCTGACTCTCTTCTTTTGTTCCATCCCCATGTTACTCCCCCATATGTTAATATAGGTAACAAATATGCCTTATACAGCAAAATTTACATTTTTGGGGGGAACAACTCATTCCATAGTAATTTTCTACCAAATTTGATAAAACCCTTCTGCTTTTTGCACTCTAGATGACACTTCCTACAAAATTTTGCATCTTTTGTCAATATACTTCCCAAATATTTAAATTCTTTTTTTTTCTTCTAAGTCTTCTCCACGTAGTACAATTTTTTCTATGTCTCTGGGCCTGCCCTTTGTCTTCTTTTGCATACGAAACATTCACCTTTTTCTGATTGATTTTTAGACCAAACTCTGTAGTAACTTCGTTCCATCTGTCCACCTTCTCCTGCACTTCTCTGGCACTCTCACCCAAATCAAACACATCGTCCGCAAACACTAATGTTCTTGTGTCCCTTCCTTTCTGTATTTGGTTCCACTCTTTTTATAATTTCATCCATTACAACAGTAAAGAGTGTTGGAGATAACACACTACCTTGTCGCAAGCCCCCCATTCACTTGAAACCATTCTGCCCTCCCCTATCTGTCTGTACACAACTTTCACTCTTTGATATGTACTTTATCCTGTCTATTAAACCTCTTCCCACTCCTTTTATCTCTAGACACTCCCATACTTTCTCTCTAGGCAGGCGATCGTATGCCTTCTCCAGATCCAAAAACACAATGTGCATTTCTTTCCCATTTTGCCATCTACCCTCCATTGTCTGTCTTATAGCAAATATGGGATCAATAGTAGACCGTCCACTTCTAAAACCCCATATTGTTCTTCTCTTAGATCTGTGTCATATACCTCCTTCAGTCTTAGTTCTATAACTTTCTCATAAATTTTTTGGCACACTGACACATTAATGTCACCCCTCTAAAATTTTTCACATTTCTTACGGTCACCTTTCTTAAACAGCGGTACAATTATACCTCTTTTCCAATCTTCCGGTCCCTTTTTTTGTTCCACGCAGCATTATTACTCGAAATAACCATCTTCTTCCTTCCGCACCTGATGCTTTGATCATTTCCCAGAAATGTCATCCACTCCGGAGCTCTACCATTCTTCATGGCCCTAACGCCCGAGCCACCTCTTTTTCTGTTACCTCGTCTTCTTCATCTTCTCCACTTGCCTCTTTCTCTTTCTCTGCATTAAATTTTTACTAACCTGTACATTTAAACAGATCTTTGAAATATTTCCTCCACATTTCTTGTATTTCCTGTGGGTTGTTTTTAACTTGGCCATTTTCATTTACCATGAGCTTTTGTTCTTCCCTTTCTTGTCTTTTGTCTTTACTAGTCCGTACATAATTTTCTTATTTTCCCCGGAAGTCATCTTTAATTTACCAGCAAATTCTTCCATTGCTTTGTCTTTCTCCTCCTTCACAATTTTGTTTCACATCAGTTTTTCGCCTACGGTACTCGTATCATTTTCTGTGGATTTGCACTTTTTATTCTTTTTCCAAGCTAGTTTCTTCTCCCGAACTGCATCTCGTTTCCCTCTCGTTCCACCATCGCGTTTCTTTCTCTTTCCTCCTTCACGACTCTTCCACACAGCTCTTCTGCACTGACACAAAAACCTTTCTAAAGTTTTGCCCTTCTTCTTCTATTTCTCCCACTTCATTTGTAGGTGTTTGGTCACTAATTTTGTCATAAACTCTTCTTGCACTATCGGAGATTGCAGTTTCCACACTTTTAGTTTTTTTGCCGGTTCTTTATTCTCTTTTTGGGGCTGTACCATCGTTCTAAATTCCCAACACCAGCCTGTGGTCTCCATCCAATGATATTGATGGCATTACCCTCACATCCTCAAGATTTCTCATTACTTTTTTCCTATACATAGATAGTCAATTACTGTCTCTGATCTGTCTTCACCATAGCCATATCTCGTTATTTGTTTGGGGTTTTACGTTTCTTGAACCAACTATTTCCTATAACTAACGAGTTCTGGCACACATTTTTAACCATTTCTCTCCCTCTCTGTTTCTTGCAAACTATCCCATGTCTGGGCCCCTAACCTCTTCAAATCCTTTTCTATCTTTTCCTATTCTTGCATTTAAAATCCCCATTACTACAATAGTATTCGATGTCATAATTGCTTCTAATTTGCCACAAACTCATCCTTCTCAACCACTGGTCTTCCCGTTTGAGGCGCATACACCTGAATGAATTCGATTGTCATGCTGTCATCGCACAAGATGTACATCTGTATCATTCTATCACTATGGCTTTCACATTTACGATTTCTGTCTTTCCCTTCAGGGCTTACCACAAATGCTACCCCATTTCTTCCCTCCACTCCTCCAGACCACCACAGCTGAATCCTTCTCTGAGATTCTTGTTTCCACACCCTTTCCACTTTGTCTCACTGAGTCCCATTACACACAGTTTCTGTTCTTTCAGACATCAATGATCTCTTCGATTTTTCCATTAAGTGGGCCCCTATATTTATTGTGCCCACATTTATAAACTTTTTCCCTTTTTTCCTGTGTGATGATGTTCTCCCTATTTTGTTTGGTTTTCTCTTTTTCCACGGTCTATGCCTAACTTCTTTTTCTCCACACCCACCTTGTGTGAAATCCTTCTGCCACATTGTTTCAGATTTTTTTCCTTTTTTCTTACATTTACATCTAGGCCTAGCCATTTTCCCTCGTTGCTCATTACGAAGCGTTTGGTCTTATTCCCACTTCTCTTTCTATGTTCCATTTCTCTTCTATTCCTTCCACCCCATTCATTCTATATATTCTACTTCATCCTCTTGCATTTCTTTTTTGTCATTATTGACACCTAAGCTTAAACCTCTCCAGGTGCTTAGCCCCAAACATGCCTATCTTGGCATTATAAAACTTTCTTTCGCCAAACAAGTAAGCCTTGAAGATTCCCTAGCATGACTGCCTTTTCCTCTCCAGCCCACTTCTCTCTGTTCCCTGCACATATAACCGCCACTTCTATATTTCCATCTGATTTGTACTCTTCTACCTTTTTTTAAGTTCATTTATCCTGATACCGGGTAAACCCTAGCCCTGTACTCCACTCCAACACAAAAAAATTTTTTGCTGTTGTACCCGACACATCTCCCAAATTTGTATACCTAATGCTTTTTTGTCCTGGTTGAGCTTTCTTTTATCATAGTTGCATACCACTTCAATGTCTGGTAATGATTCACCCACCTGTTGTTTTGATAAGTTGACTTACTTCTGTCTTTTTTATGTTCTACACCCAACTTGTGACCAACTTCATTGTGTGGGATTGATTTGCCCACCTGCTGTTTGTGGCATGGTGAATTACTTCTGTCTTGTTTATGTTCTACACCCCACTTGTGCCCAACTTCAATGACTTGCATTGCATCTTCTAGGTCTGTTGTTACTGTGTGCTGTTGGCCTAGACCCACCTTGAGCTCTATTACTCGGTTGTTGTTTCGTCCTCTTTTTGGTCTTGCTTCACCCACAATAACACAATAACAATAACAAAAATTCTTAGGTACATTTGTGCAAGTCGTTCATATACATTTATCACATAGATTTTAAATAGGTCTAGGCCTACTTAAAATATTTTGTAACATTATTGCCAACAAGGTATTCAAAATTATACAAAAACACATAACTTCTCCATTTAAATTGATTCTTACGTCAATAAATTGATTTAGGCCTACTACTAACTTACTTAGGCCTACTGGGCAGCTAGACGCATGATCACTTTATAAAATAGATGCGGGCGGGAACGGGCATAAGAAAACAACAACACTACCTACTTCTGATCGTCACTTCCGGTTTTGTTTGGTCTTATTTTAAAGGAAATTTTATCAGGAATAATAAAAGAGTAGGCCTACAACACAAATTTGGTATCTGTGAAGGGAGAGTCAATATTTTACGACTTAGCCGTAAAAATGTTTGATTAAGAAGCCATTTTGTAAAATAAAATTAAGTCTTTCCCCTTGTCCGATGTTTGCCAACTTTGGCGAAGTTATTTGCGATTTATTTTTTGACACAATGCAATTTGTTTCATCTTTGTACTATTGTACTATTGTAACATCAGTGTTCGAGTGGAAACCGGCTAAACGATTGCAGCTAAACCGCTAGTCATGCCATGGCAAAATTGCAAGGACCATGGCCCATACAAGATCAGAACCATGAACGATCATGACTTGTCAGGCCCATTTGTGGCATACCTTAGGCCTAGAGGTATCTAGTAAAAGATCATTACTTGGCCTATATGCATGATGCAACACACAGCTGGGACGGTGGCCATGGCTGGCCAGAAGTAGGCCTACACTACATGGCAATCACCTGGCACAAACACAACGGGCCACAGCCCAGCTAGTAGTGCATGGCAATCACCTGGCACACACATACTACATGTGGTGCCAGAACCCAGCAAAAAGAGCATGGCAATCACCTGCACATACACGTCATGCCACAATCTGGCAAGAAGGGCATGGCAATCACCTGGCACATACACGTCGTACCACAACCTGGCAAGAAGAGCATGGCAATCACCTGCACATACACGTCATACCACAATCTGGCAAGAAGAGCGTGGCAATCACCTGGCACATATACATCGTACCTAGTGTTGGGACTTGAAAATTTTCATGTGAAAATTTTCATGAAAAATTTCAATTCATGAAATTTTCAAGGGCCGTGCATTGAAAATTTTCAAGTTTTTATTTTTTTATTTTGTTTAATTTGCAGTTGGTTTTTTGGTTTTTAAATTTTTGGCGGGCCCCTTGCACAGCAATAGCCCTAAGCATGGGGGGGCTACCCTAGTTTAACAGAGGCATTGACATAGACCTAAAAGTTGCAAGGGGGAGCTGGTCAACTCCATTGCAAATACGAAGCCTGAAAATAAAGGTTAGCTAATTAATATTTTTGTAGGTTGTATAGGAAATATCGGGTTGGGGCCCAACCAAAATAAATCCCCCTTTTAATTGCAAAATGCGAGGGTTATGCAAAACTTAAATGCCTAGGGTATGGCCTACCCAGGGGAATGGGAAAGACCGGGAAAAAAACATTACTTTGGTGTGGGGTCTTGTCTCAATTAGTCTGTGGGGTACCATATGTTTGTAGTGCTATAGGGCTTCGCAAACGCTTTTTCAGGCGCGTTGTTTTGGGTCAGCATAATTTTTTTTTGAACGAAAAAAAAACGTAAAAAATTTCATTTTCACGGAAATTTTTTTTCGATTGCGTATAAAAAAGGCGGTTTTTAAGTTAGAGTTTCGAAGGGCCCCCGGAAAATTTCGGTTTAGCCGGGATCGGGGTTTTAAAAAACAGACAAAAAAACAAAAAAAAATCCGGATTTTTTTTTCATGTAGGAAATGGAATCTTTTCTACGTCACCCCAAAAATCTAGGCTTTCCCTCAACACCCGAAACGTGGGGGGATTTTTTTTACATTTTGATATTTTAATATGTTTTGTTAGGCCCACTTTTTTTTTCCATCATTCATGTTTGGGTACACCCAATTCAATATTCATCATTTTTTTTCAACGATTATTTTTTATAATGTAGGGCCTAATTTGTATTTGCAAATTTCAAGAAAAAAAAATCAACAAGAATTTTCTACCGGATTCACTTAGGCCCATTCCCCCTCAGCCCGAGTCCCACCCTAGGCCTAATCCTCAAAAGAATAAAATTTTTTTTTATAAATGGTAAAAAACAGTTAAAAACAGATTAACAACCTTTTAAAATTTTACAAAAATTTTCTGAAAATTTTTTATGAAATTTTTAAAATTTTTTTTTTTCATGAAAATTCCCTCACAATCGACCCCAATCTGGCAAGAAGAGCATGGCAATAAACCTGCCAACACGTTGTACCCCAACCTGGCAAGAAGAGATGGCAATCACCCGGCCATACACGTTGTACCACAATCTGGCAAGAAGAGCATGGCATACCTGGGGCCAAAAACATGTGTGCCACAATCTGGCAAGAAAAGCATGGGAATCACCTGGGGAAAACACGCGTGCTACAACCTGCAAAAGAGCATGGCAATCACCTGCACATACAGTCACCACAATCTGGCAAGAAGATTTGGCAAAAACCTACACAAAGGTTGTACCCCATTGGGGAAGAAGAGCGGGGAATCACCTTTCATACACGTCTAAAAAAACCTGGCAAGAAGAGCATGGGAATCACCTGCACATACACGTCATGCCACAACTGGCAAAAAGAGCCTGGCAATACCTGCACTACAGCATGCCACAATTGGCAAGAAGAGTATAGCAAACCTAGTACATACAGGGTTTTACCAAAATCGGCAAGAAGGATGGCAACACCTGGCACTAACCCTTGTACCAGTCTGGCAAAAAGAGGTGGCAATCACCTGGCACATAACGTTTTACCACAACCTGGCAATAAAAGATGGCAATCCCTGGCACATACACTTTTAGGCCTACCACAATATGGGAAGAAAAGGGATGGCAAAACACCTGGCACATACACGTCGGCCACAATCGGGGAAAAGAGTATGGCAATCACCCCAAAACTC
>JAMZAV010007625.1:0-32874 GCA_024449915.1 Sweltsa coloradensis
GATCATTGTTGATAAAGAATAACGAGACATTTTGTCTTGGTTTTTGCATAGCTAGGACTCATCATGGTATTCTTCTCTACAATAGGCTTTAATTAGTATCAAAAGGTAAGGTTTTTGTGCGGGATGTGTATGTCAGAACATGAACGTGCAGGCCTATAGGGTGAAGTTAAGCTAGGTGCTTGGTCAAGTGAGTAATTTAGTCTTCACATACCAATGCCTATATCTACAGGAACGATTGGCCTTAGACTGTTGTATTATAAATAATTTCTTCAGTCAGGCTAGACCTAGGACTGTTTCAGTTTTGTTTTTTGATTGCAATGTCAACTTTTCTCGTTTTCTGGCCTCGGCGTAAATGTAAAAATGTCCGCCATCTTTACATTATGTGAGGCTACGCTACAGGCGCTGCTTTGTTTAAACACCGCGTCTTGAATGTATATCTCGAATCCTACCAATAAATACTTTTCCAACATCTTTCGGTCTGGATTGTTTGTTTATCCAGACGGCGGGATCAAACACAGTTCTGACGCACAGGTTCGGTTTTTGGCCGCTTTAAAAAATGCTGCTTTAAAACGGCTATAAATCACTGGGATTATTATTTCACGGAAAAAACAAAGTAACATATTTGTAATCGGACGAAATACTTCTTCTAAAAATCTATTCAGAACAGTATTTGGGAAGTGGAGATTCCCTATTGTCTCGTTCTCGGTTATTTTTATCTGTTTTTTGACAATAGTGTAGCCAGCATAGCTAGTGCAAAATTAAATTTGTGGACTCGGTTTCTGGATATAGTTCCGTAACACCTTTAGCTACAAACTTCAACTATAAGGACTAAAAGATTTATGAAATAACAGTTGTGTACGATTTTTTTTGCCAGACGATGTGCCCAAAACTCAAAAAAATTCGTTATTTGTACCGTTTGACAAAAAAAAATCGTATACCAACTGTTATTTCAGGAATCTATTTTTTGTCCTTAGAGTTGAAGTTGTAGCTAAAGGTGTTAAGAAACTATATCCAGAAAACTGATACAAAAAAAAGAAGGAAAAAAAAACATTTCGGATTTTTTTCTCCAGTGTAGTGAAATGGAATCTTCGCTTTGTCGCTAGCTCATCCAATGAAATGAAGTCTGTGAAAAAAATTCATTACAATCGGGATTAACATGCATCGTAGGTGAAGCCGAAGAAAGAAATTTTAAATCGAAAAAAAGTGTAAAAATTGCGATTTTCGTTCAAAAATAGTTTTTGATAACGCTCAAATTTTACATGAATAATTTATCAATTCATGAAGGAGTGTAACACTTCGTTGGCGTGAACGGTAGAGTCTGTTTGATTTTTGAAGTGGAGAACCTCCCTAACGGGAACTTCTTTTTCGACTATGATAAGTACTAACAATTTGATGTGTCAGTTTGAAAAGATACAAGCTTCAGGACTTGCGCGGTTTGCACTATTTTTCGCAACCAAACCTTATTTGTAATGACCTTAAAATTATGGAGAGATCCCGAGATCTGGAGAAGTGCCATTGAATAACGAGGCTTCATGTAAAAAATGAAATCTAAAATTCTTTAATGTTCCGAAAAAAGTGGACATAGGCCCTTTTTGAAACTAGTGATTATCAATTAGTATGACTTTGTTGAAATGATTTTGTTTGTTTGCAGACATCATAACGAAGTAGTCATCCGGGACTTCGGGCAGTGGCATTCGTACTGCCCTGACCGCCTAATCCGATGCTACGGATCTGTGTCGGCAGTTTGGGTACATGAGCCGGAGAGCTGTCTGACGACGAAGCATGGCAACTGGGCCGAAACTTGACCCATTTACTGAAGTAAGCCTGGGCAAAAATCAGATAATACTTCGCTCGGTGACAGACCGTTGGTCCAATGTACCACTCAACTGTACAGGCGTACACATACGATGTGAAAAAATTAGTTGTTGCATTAACTTGAGCCAAACTGCATCAAATAAAATTGTAAATATTATATGTTGTGTAAATGATATAAAAACGCGATCCCGAATGTTTTACTTCAGAAGTTCAGAACCCAAACCATAATATAACTGTAAGTTTGCAGTGAGAGGTTTTCAGGAAATGATATATTAATAATTAAGTTAGTATTTTAGTTTTCCGTAGTACGCGAATACGGATGTTTTACCATTCCCATGACCATGGAAAGGATTCGATATTATTCGGGTACGTTTTTGTAACATTGTACAACATCAAGAAAGTAACACATATACATTTTTTAAACGTCTATCATTATATATCCTTAGCTTACATATGAATGAAACTACTCATGGTTCAACTCTTTAAGGACTATAAAGAACCTGGGTCAATACGAAACCATCTGGGATGTATTTTGTTAATACATGGTACTGGATGAAATGGGTAGCGTACTCAACAAACAAAATGGATCATATTATACACGTGTTACCTAGTTCGTTACTTGCGATCTACAGTGTCATTGTTTGATTGACTGTTATAGTGTGACGTAATTAAATCATAGCCGCCTCATGGCAACGCACAGCAACGCACAGTTTTGTTTTTCCAAACAAGTAAAACCAGTGGGTATGGTATAGGGTATATATAAGGGTATAGGGTATTTATTTTCGACGAAGGCTCTTCAAGGTTTATTCAAAACTTACCCAGTCGCGAAAAAATACCCATGCGAGACATTAAACGAGGGCACAATATAATTATTGAACCTTGAATGCTTCTTCATTACTAGAAACGCTTAAGTCCCCGCCGCCGTTGTTGATGAGCGTAATTAGTGCATTGAGCTGCCATGTGTTATGCGGATTTCTGTTGTTCTGTGAAAAAAATCATTACAACGTTGAAGATTTTTTTAAATTAATTTAAAAATTACATAAAAAATGACACTTTTTTATAAATCGTTAATTTAAAAAAGAAAAAAATCGTAAAAATTGAGATTTTCATAAGAAATAATAATATTCGATGCGCTCAAATTTCACACGAATATATAAATCATAAAATTAAGGTTCTGTGGAAAAAATTATTACAATCGGATAAAGCATGTAGATAAGTCAAAGAATTGTTTAAAAAAAGAAAAAACACGTAAAATTTCGATTTTCATGAGAAATAATTATTTGATTGCGCTCAAAAACGTGTCAGTTCTAAGTTCAGAGATTTCGAAGGTCTCCAGAAAATTTCATCGCAATTGGAGTATCGGTTTAGCCGGAATCGTGTTAATAAACAGCCAAAAATACAAAAAAAAAACATTCCGGATTTTTTTCTCCAGTGTAGTGAAATGAAATCTTCGCTTCGCTTGCTACGCTCATCCAATAAATTTGCAATAATGTTATTTGTCTTTGTTGTTCAATATTAACAACACATATTTTGACTGTTTGTCATTTTCTATGTCAACTACTTTTTTTATTTCATAATGCGCAATGTGTTATATTGGTGTGGTCCTTTAGATAACCTGTTGCTTATTTTATTTGTCCTTCGGTTTAATTGTTTTGTTAAATAATTCTTGTTTTATGAAATGGTGCCATTTCAAATAAGATGTAATTATCAACCAAATCTGAGAGGAGCTCTAACAAAATACGCAAAGCTTTTGAATATCATTGGCTGAAACCATTTCCATTTTTACTATCAGAAGTGATTTCTCATGTTATCATACCCTATGTATACATGTTCTAATGTTGTGGTGGGTGTGAGGTGGGTGGCGCGTTTGTCTGCCAGCCCGCTCTGTGTACAGACTTGCCTCATAAGTACAAGGTGTAGTGTAAGTTTGTAAACGGTTCGTAACACTCGCTCCGAGGTAGTGCGCGGTACAAACCAGGATGTGATAGATATATTGTAGTTTATACACTGTGTAGGATTAAAGTAAAAACATTTCTTGGACAAATTTATTTTCCAAAATACCTTACCGATACTGTATATAGGGCCTAGGTAAAACTAACACGAACTGAACAGAATATTTCAAAGTTGTGTTTCACGGATCAAATGACTGCAACGATTGTCAGTCTCAGCCGCTCTTTTTTGTCATTCACTGAAAACCTTCGACATCGTTTGGTTCACACTTCATAGTATAAATAGACGACAAACAATATTTTAGTTAAGTTTACTTTTGATACACAGTTTTTTATATCAATAAAATTGTTTTTGGTTATATAGATGCATGTGTGCGTTTAAATTTTTGTAAGAGTTTGCTTACGGGCCCCGTGACATAGGGGCACAATCTCCCCAACCACCGACTTGTATAATTAATCTTTATGTATACAAGAAAGTATGTACCAGATATCTCATATAGATTTTTCCATTGACTATTGTAAACAAGAGCTGTGTATAGCACTAGCAGACTGCAAGGCAGTGTGATTGATCCTGTTCCTGCCTGCTTATGATTCGGACATACTACATATACGAAGTAGAGCACTGCTTTTTAGTTTCAACACTAAAAAAGTGGGGGGCCCAGTAACCCAACTTGCATATGGCATTGAAGCAGAACGACCTAAAGGTGATTTTATGGATATTACCCCACTCAAAAATGTACCCATGATGAAACCCAAGATGGCGGCAAAAAAATGGAAACTTTTTTATATTCTTGACTGATTTGCCTGTTTTTTAGGGGTGTACAATTTCATGTGCTCATAGATATTTCGAAGTCAAAACTAAGGTTGTGTATCGGAGCCAATAAAATCTAAGATGAAGCCCTAATGATAAAGAGTGTTATTTATTCCGGATGAATTAAATTCCGGTTTCTATGCGTATATGAGTACTTAGTGCAAATTCCCCCCCCCCCCCCCCCCCCCCCTCAGTAAAAAAATATTGAAATATGGGGTTTTTTATGTGATTTTCTACATTATTCAAAAATAAATCCCAGATGGCATCCATTTTTTATGTTTATTTCGTCTTTTTTGTTTTATTTTTACTTTAGCTGTACTTTGCCGCGCTGGAATAAGAAAAACACTGAGTATACACATTGCAATTTTATGATAATTATACAGCCTTACCAAAAAACAAGTTGGAGGACAAGAATGTTACTTTTGCTGCTTAGACCCTATCCTCAGGTATATATTTAAAATTCAACAAAAGGTTTGGTAGATGGCATATGTATTTGTTTTCTCAGATTTTTAAATATCTTAGGGCAATAAAACTCAAACTTATGTTAAATGACCTCAAAATAAACACTCGTCAGCTCAATCTATGTGTATTACCCGGGAAATTAATAAAATCGGAGTATAAACAGCAAAAAATCATTCATTCTTGTACTCCATCTTGTTTTTTGGTAAGGCTTTGAATTATATAAATTGCAAATTTGTACAGGTTTTACTATTTCCACGCACTGCAAAGTACAGGCATGAAGTACAAATAAAACAAAAAAGACTAAATGAATTTAAAAAAATGGACGCCATCTTGGATTTAAAAACCATGTTTCAATTAATTTTTACTTCGAATTTACCACAAATAGCTCAATATACGTGTAGAAACCGAATTTTAATTACATCCAGGAATAAGTTAAAACTTTAGGCCTTCATCTTAGATTTTATTGCTTCACCAAAACTTAGTTTTAGTCTCAAATATCTATTCAGAAATGAAATTACACCCATCAAAGGAAAATCAGTCAAATCAAACCATAATAAAAAAGTTTCATTTTTGGCTCCATCTTTGGTTGGTTTCATGGGTACACTTTTTGAGTGGGGTAAATACCTTATCACCTTAAGGTTATGCCCAGTCAACATTCATGCTTTATAAAATAAAAGCCAAGCTTCCTGTTCATCTCCGACTATCCGCAGCTATAAGTAATAGGTGCCCATGTTGGAATTTTGATAAGTTTTGCATATTATTTCCTCTTTTTATTATTTGCAATATTAAATATAGTTTATGAGGAGGTTGTTTTTTTTGTTTGTTTTTTTTGCCGATATCCCTTTTAATCGAGTACAGCACTATTTATGTTGAATAAGTAAAATGTCACTGATGGTCATAATATGGGGACGTCGTTTTTAAGGCCGCCACTAAAGGTGAAATTGTTATCGTCATGTACATCACTGTGTTAAATATTTTGCCGGTATCTTATAATAGCCACCTAAAATCACAGCCAAAGTATTGATGTCTCAAATTCCAATGGTCTGCCTTTTGTTTTTTTGGAATTTAAAATTTTGACTTTTTTTTTCAGTATGTAAAACAGTATCCCTAAATCACCCCAGAAGAAAACTTTGTAAGAAAATATTTGTGTCTGTCAAACACAATGAAACATCGCAGAGCACATTTACTCACAATCAAAATATGAAATATGTATTTGCTATAAAGTAGGCCGTATACATGACTATTATGGTTAACAGGGAACGAGTGTTTCCGCATCATACACTACACGCAAAGTCTGCCACCGTCCAGGGAGTCTTCAAGGATAATATATGTTTCGGGATAGGAGTTTAATGTACATCCCATCATATCTAAAGACGTCCGCAGGTTACTTCATCCAAATTTCTTTAATTCTTGTAGGTGATTTCTACCAACACAGCTGAAATTGGCAAGGAAAACGCCTTTTTATAAGGGTTAAAGGTTAAAAAGAGTGATAGGAATTCTTATCTACCTATATCAACTTTCGTTGTAGGGAAAATGATTGAAAATATTTCACACAAGAAGGTTATGACATGAAATGGAGCATCGAAAAGGTTTAGTGCAACCAGCATGGTTTCGGAAGGAGGTCAACGCCCCCCAAATGCCCTTCTAGCATTGACAGATTTATCTAAAAGGGATTGATAAACGTAATGTTAGGTTGGAGCTGTCTTTGTTGTCTTAGGAAAGCATTTGATTCAGTACCTTTTTACAATTTTAATAAAACTAAAAACCAGGTATACGTAAGTCCTTATTTGTTATCAATTTTGGTGGATTATTTTTTAAAAAGAAACAATGTTATAATTCCAGCAAAATTAGCTCCAAAAGTATTCCATTTATTTTGGGAGTACAGACAGGATCAATATTAGACCCATGTTCTTTATTCTTAGATAGATGATATATCTCACTATAATGGGAGGAATCAATATATCTTCTATGCTGATGACTTGGTTCTTTTATATAGAAGGTGTGGATGTCTCGAGAGATTCGTAAGAGTTCTTCAAGAAGTTCTAAGAGGATGGATGATGGTGTAAAAACTCAGAACTTGACATTAATTACAGCAAAACAAATCGTTATGATTTTTCATAAGGCTAATGAATAGAGAATGAAAGGATCCAACCAAAATACAAAACTTTGTAAAAAAAAAAAAAAAAACGGCAGCCAAGCTATTCCTTCAAAAAGTCTTCGCTGTGAAATGCTGTGAGGATATAGAAGTGAAAGCCAAGTTTTATTCTTTGGTCAATGGCCAAAGCCATTTTTTTGAGTTCGAGTTAAATTTAATTTGTTACACAAAAAATTCATTGGCTTGGACGCCTCGTCGACAGGCGAAATGATATACTTATTTTCAAGCGAAACTAGGGAGAAAGAATAAAAAGCTTGGCCTCAACTGAAAATCTCACTGCATCACAGCGACGGACTTTGCAGACGAGCTTGGCTGCCGTTTTTTTTTTTCTTTTACAAATTTGTATTTGATTGGATATACATCTTTTATGTTGTTCGTTTGCTATCAAGGGGTGAAAGATGGACCTTTGAATATAATTGTAAGTTCAAAGTTGTTTTTGACATTTTTGGGCCCACGGTCCCCCCAAAGATACCCCTTGTGTTTTAAGCACTAGATATTTATAATGGTTAAGAGCATGTTTAATTTCAAGCTTGTACAAATTACTACGCCTGAGTAATTACGCGTTTTGATTTTGATTTTGATTTATTTTCCCCGGTCCCAATTGCCCGGTTTTGGTTATATGAGGTACATCTGAGTGTGGCCCAAGTTTCAAAGTTCTAAGATGAACCGTTTTCTCAGTAAAGCGTATTATTCATAAGAGTATGGAATTACCTACTTTTGATAATTTTGATTTTCTCCGGTACCCGTTACCCAATTTTGCTTTCCAAATTCAAAAGTGATAAAGAATGAGAGATATCAAAATGTATTCCACGTTTGAAACGTCTCAGTTGTAGCGTTTTCTTTGAATGATTCATTTCTTAAAGTTCAGATATGTTTTTTTTTCAGTTTTGGGCCCAAATGGTCCCAAAAAAAAAATCCCCAAATTTAGCCCCTTGTGTTTTGGACGCAAGATATTTATAATGGTTAATAGCATGTTTAATTTCAAGTTTGTACAAATTACCACGCCTTGGTAATTACGCGTTTTGATTATCATCCAAATTTTGATTTTCTCCGGTCCGTTACCTGATTTTGGGCGTTGGGTGACTAGTGTTGTCAGAGTAATAGCTTTTACCGGCTTCAGCCTGCTCACTTGTGGGCTACCTACACGTTAGAGCGCGCTAGTTGTTAGCACTGATAGTCGCCCAACCTAGCAGACAACTAGGGAGGTAATTGGTTGCCGGTCACTTCTGCTCAGTCAACAATTCGATCCTAGCGCTTGCAGCGCATGCTTGTGTAACTACTTCAACACTAATGACGCGCAAATTTTGAATTTGTATTTGAAATCAGATAACTTGCTGTTTTGAAATTAAGATGCTTCTTTGCTTAAAATCCAAGCTAGGTGAAAATTATTGTTGCAATGTATTTGCTGCGCATTTACCCGTTTTTATTATTATAATGTATTTCTTTTTTTACGGATGATAGTTAGGTCTATATAAAAAAAATTTAAATTGTTACTACTGCCCCCCCTCCTTGGGGCCAACTATTTAGTGATTGATGTTGGGTGAGAGCATCAAAAACCAAAAGAACACAATGTTTTTAAAACATCATTCCGTTTTTATGTTTTTTGGGGGTTGTAATTTTTTTGTGCTATTAAAAAAAAATTCGGGGGATTTTCGCCGCGCGAATATTTTTGGTTGTGTTCACGTTTCACCCCAAAAGTAGTGGACTATCCTCGGAAAGGGCAAATTTAAAATAATAAAATGCCAATTAATTTTAATTAAAATATGAAATACCCGGGGGCTAAAAAGCCTAAATTAGGGATTTATATCAATTATTTTTGGGTCAGACAGGGGGTAAAAAATTTAAAAATAAATTTTAAAAATGATTTCCCCGAATTTTTTTGGGCTTAAATTTCTTTTCCTACCAAAAGTTGCTGTTTTGTGTATTGAAACTCGAACACCCCTCCCCCACCACCGTAGTTTTAATTTTTGATGAATTTCGGGGGCGGATTGGACTCTTCGAAGGACGTGTTTTTGGGGCCAACCTGGACTACGGCGGGGGGGAAATACTTTTATTTGTTTTTACGATGAGGGACGGGGCTGCTCGAGAAAAATATAAATTAGAGTGAAATTAAAAAATTATAAATTTTTTTATTTGCAAAAACACTATATAGGCCCTAGGCAAAATCGTAAAAAAAAAAAAAGCCTTTTCCCCTTTCTAAATTCATCCCTTTTGGGGATCAGTTTTTATAAATAGGGACGCAAAAAACTTTTAACAACTCCACTTCAAAGAAATTTTCTTTGACTAAAACAGGCCAAAAATACGTTAATAAACCGCAAGTAAGTAAATTGGTTAATGTCGCACTATTTTTTACCCCTTGGGGTACAAAACCAGAACTTTTTAACAAAAGCCTTTCAAAAAATTGCGAAAATTTCCCTTTGGAATGCGGGGCGCGAATGGTCTCTCTCTAGCCCCCATTTGCCATTCAATTGCAACAGCGATAAGTGATCGCTAAGCTCTCTTTGGTCGGAGGTTTCCCATCTCAGTCTCAGAGGGCTTGCCCCGGAGGGCCCTTTTTTTGAGTTACGTCTGTGGTGATTGACATTACGCCCATCGGACACTATGGGGGGTGGGGTGGGGGGGGGGGAAGAGGGGGGTGGAACTCAAAAGGGTTTTCATGTTTATTTGTATAATTTTCTTAGTACTTTATTATTTTTTCCCGTCATTGTTGTTAAATTATTTGTTTTCCCCGGTCGCGTGAATTAACCCCCCTGGTTAAAGCCCCACGTATCAACCCCCGACTGTAAGGGGTTTTTTTTTGGAAGGAAGATCCTAAAAAGAGCAAACCCTTGTTCCCCCAAACAAAATGAAACCCACAAACAACAAATCGATCGAATTTAACTTCGTATTACTTGCCTACTATCACTTCCAAGGGGCTAAACTGGCCATTTCCGAACGTTTTTTCCGTGGTATGGTGAGCTTTTAGGGTTGGTTATTTTTATCCTAGGGTTGTGTTTCGTGTCGTCATTGTTGCGTCATTGCGTCATTATCAAGAAAAAGGCAAAAATAAACCCTGTTGCCTTCAAAAAGCGAGGCGCCCGATGCGAGCTGAAAGCCCCCAAAAATAGGGGCGACTCTGGCAATTTTTATTATTTTTGTATAAATTTTAAATCGCGAAAAAACCCATTTTAAATTTTCCTGACAAACATCATCGAAAATACAAACCGGGGTCTTATAACCAAAGAAACCCGCATCGTCAACCGATCGAATTAAAGTTTTTTTTTATACATACCGCAAAGTCGCAAACTTTGTAATGACGTTTTTTACTGACCTCCTTTTTTTGATTTTGGGCAATTGCGATATTGGACGGAGTCCTTTTAATTCCCCGGAAACATCGCCATTGTCAAGTCAACTATGGGAAAACATTCCAAAAACGGTTTGGAAAACTAAAAATAAATTTTTTTTCAAAATAATTAAAAAATTTTTAAAATGTTCATTCAAAAAATGCAACCGCGCAAAACGGTTCGCTGGGGAAACAGAAAAAGGGTCCCAACTCAGTCCCCCGAGGGGCTCCCCGGACGGCCTTTTTTTAGGATTGCATAAATGAGTGATTGCATAACAGTCATGTGACCGGGGAAGGGGGGGGTGAATTTTAAAAGGGTTTTAAAGCCTTTTGTAAACTTTATTGTACGTAAATATTTTTTTTTTCCCTTACATTTTTTTTAATTAAATTTGATTTCCCGGGCGTCGTAGATTAACCCATCCCTGGGTAAAACGCCCCATCGTACGTCAAACCCCCCGCCGTAAGGGGGAAACTTTTTTTGGGGGGGATCCTAAATAGGTTTGGGCAAATCGTTAACCTTTGATTAAAAACCCAAAAAAATTCGATCGATCGAGGGTAGGCCAAAGTGTAAACTTAATATTATCCCCAATTTTTTTTCCCTAAAATTTGCGTGCAACAAAAGCCATTGCCCAAAACCCCCTTACACTTATTAAAAATATAAAAAATAAAAAAAAATATTTTTTTATTTTTACTTAAACGTCCGGGCACGAAAACATGTTTTAAAAAACACAAAAAAACATAGTTTTCGAGTAGGCTAAAACTTTTAATGGGTTTTTAAAAGGGCCCAAAAACTATTTCTGGCATTTTTCTCGTCTAGCATACTCTCAATATTGGGGCTTTTTAAAGCATTTTTGTAGATCTTTTTATAAAAAGATAGGGTTGGGGGCCCGATTTTTTTCCTAGTAATTACAATTACCCGTGACTAAACATATGACATTTTGAAGTGTGTAGGTCTATTCAATACTAGCCCCAAATGTTTTTTTCGTTTTGGACGCTGAGATTTTTTGTCCGGAAAAAGAAAAAAAGTATTAAAAAAGATTTTAAAGATACACACTTCATATATCACATGTCCTTGTTACGGATGGGAAAAGTTGAACTAGGAAAAAAATTCCTACCCAAACTCTTTATTTTATTTTATAGAAAGAAAAAAAAAATGCTTTTAAAAACGTCATACATGGGAGTATGCAGGGACCAAAAATTTCAAACTATTTAAGGTCTTCTCAAATCTCCCTACTTATGATGTTTTTACTCCAAAACTACCTACTTTTTTATTCTTTTTATTTCGAAAATTTGTTTTTGTGGCCGCCAGTCTAATTTTGTAAAAAATGAGCACTCGCCAGCACCCCACCTTATATAGACTACATCGACCGCCGTTATTTTATTTTTTTGCCACCCCAATTTTATAACAAGTTTAATAATGTTTCACTTAATTCCCTTTTCTGTAACTTACGTTATTTAAGCTAAAATTTAAGTCTAAAAGTATCCTGCTAGAAAGCAACAAATTTTGAATTATCATTTTGGAAAATTTAAAAAAACAAGTGCAAAAATTTTACAATTCCCACCAAATGTAAGCTAAAAGTATTGTATTCCTTTTAAAAAGCCAACAGCAACACTACGCAACAACCAATCAACATGCAAACCCCGGAAGTGAAGGGCAAGTCTCGGTTGTCTAGGATCGAACAAAACACATTGTACTTTTTCTAAAATAAAAAAAAGGGGTTTGAGGAATCTCCCAAAAAAATTAAAAATTTGCTTTTCAAATTTGAATTTGGTATTTTTCCCCTTTTAGCCATTTTCATTCCTAGAAAATGTCTGCCTTTATGTTTTGGGATATCCTAGACAACTGTGGCTTCCCCCTTCATTTCGGTTCGCATGTTGCAGTTTTTGTAAAGCTTGCTACTTGTATCACATTCACATGTGCTGGGGATTGAGAAAACCTTTCAAAAATCGTTCGTCGCGTTTCACCTAAAAAACTAGTCTATCTAAGTTGGCATATTTATGCGGAAATTGCATGAAATGTAACAAACGTCAATCGTATAATAATAGTAAAAAGCAGACGTTTACTGTGCGTACAAAACGCTTCTGAATTACCCCCTACATACTTGCGTACGTAATTCGTGTAATATTTCCAATGTAACACAGCGATCATATTATATCCCCAACATATTTATTATGATGAAAGGGGAAGTCAACCTACAACTGTGGTACAAAACTGCTTCTGACATTACACCAAAATATTTGCGTACGAAACTCGGAATTTTTTCCACTGTAAACACGCGAATCATATTATATACCCCTATTTTATTATTGAAAAGGGGAACTGTTAACCTAAAAAACTGTGGTAAAAAACATGCTTCTGACATTAACCTTACTTGCGTACGAAAATCTCGTGTAATATTTCCACATGAAACCAGCGATATCATATTTATACACACTACTTTTTATGATGAAAGGGGGAAAACTTTTAAACCTAAAACTGTGCGTACAAAACATTTTCTGACTTTAACCCCTACAACTTGCGACGTAATCTCGTGTAATATCTTCCAAGTAAACACGCGATATAATATTTATACACACTACTTTTATGATGAAGGGGAAACTGTTAACCTAAAAACTGTGCGACAAAACATGCTTCTGATAGGTGTAATGCAAAGCATGTTTTTCGCCAAAACGATCTGCTTTTAGCATTTTTATACTTTGACTTTTTTTCTTACATGCAATTCTCCGCTATAAAAAATGCCAACTAAGTATAAACTAGATTTATTATGGGGGAGAAATACGAAAGGTTTTTGAAAGGTTGTCAATGTCAGCCATTTTGAATGTGAAGGGGAAGTAGAAAGCTTTACAACAACAATGCAACCGAACCGAAATGAAAGGGGAAACCCAGGTTTTTCTAGATTCAAAACACTAAAGACATGACAATTTCTAGGAAAAGAAAAAAATGGCTAAAATGGAAACTACCCTACATTTAAAAAGAAACTTTTAAATTTAAATTTTTTGGGGAATTCCTCAACCCCTTTTTATTATTTTTGAAAATGTACAATGTTTTTTGTTCGTATCCCAGACAACCCGAGACTTGCCCTTCACTTCGGGTTTGCATGTGCATTGTTGTTGCTAGTGTTGCTATTGGCTATGGTACGGGAAAACAATACTTTTACGCTGTACATTTTGGGCTGTAGATTGTAAAATTTTGCCTTATTTTTAATTTTCACTACACTGAAAAATTTAAAATTAGTTTTTTTCTAGCAGGATACTTTCAGACTATAAAAATTTTAGCTAACTAATCGTAAATGACAGAACGGAATTAAGTGAAACTTATTAAAACTTCGTTATAAATGGATGGCAAAACATAAAATAAAGGTCGGTCGATTAGTCTATATAGGGGGTGGTGCTGGCGAGGCGTCATTTTGTACATAAATAGACTTCGGCCACAAAACAAGTTTTTTTCAATAAAGAATAAAACGAGGGAGTTTTGGAGTAAGAAAATCATAAGTGGGCCCAGTTTTGGAAGACCTTAACATGTTTGAAAATTTTTTTCGTCCATGCATATCCCATGTAGATTCTTTTTCAAGCATTTTTTATCTTTCTATAAAAAAAATTACGAGTTGGATGGAATTTTTTTCCATAGTTCACCTTACCCATCCGTAAAAAAGGGCATGTGTATATTGAAGTGTGTATCTTTAAAATCTTGCTTTAAGTACTTTTTTTTTTTTTCCGGTACAAAAAATCTCAGCGTCCGGAAAAAGCAAAAAAATCATTGTAGGGTAGATATTAGGATAGGACCTACCATTCAAAAAATCATAATGTCTTTGTCAGGGTAAATTTTAAATTTCTATGGGAAAAAAATCGGGCCCTCCTCATATACTTTTATAAAATGTCTACAAAAATGCTTTAAAAAGCCGCAATTGAAGTATGCTAGACGAAAAAATGCTCAGAAATAGTTTTGGCCCTTTTAAAAACACTTTTTAAAATGTTTTAGGCCTACTCGAAAAACTACTGATTTTAGTTTTTTTTTAAAACATGTTTTGTGCCCGGACAGTCTTAATAAAAATAAAGAAAAATTTCTTTTTTTTATTTTATATTATTAATAATGTGTAAGGGGGTTGTGACAAAGTGCATTTGTTTCACGAAAAATTTTAGTAAACATAAAATTTTGGGGTATAAAATTAAATTGACCTTAGGCCCACTCGATCGTCTTATTTTTGGGTTTTAATCAAATAGGGTTAACGATTTGCCAAGCCCTATTGAGGGTCTCCCCCCCCAAAAAAAGTTTCCCCTCTCGGTCGGGGGTTTTACTACTGAGGGGGTGTTGACCCCCGGCATGGGTTAATCTAGGACGCCGGGAAATCAAATTAATTTAAAAACAAGTAAGGAAATAATAATATTTAGTCTAAAAAAGTTTTACAACGGTTGAAAAACCTTTTAAAGTTTCAAAACCCCCCCCCCCCCGTGTCACGTTAGTGTTATGCAAACACTATCATGCAATCCCAAAACAAGGCCTCCGGGCAAACCTCGGGGACGAGTTGGGACCTTTCATTCGTCTTCCCAGCGATCTCTATGCGGTTTCATTATTTGAAAAGGGAACATTAATTTTTATTTTAAATTTTTTGTTGAAAAATTTATTTGTGTTTGCCAAAAGCGTATGGGGATGTTTCCGATAGTTGACTTTTCATGGGGAGTTTTTCCCGGAATTTAAAAGGGGCTCGCGTCCTAATTATGCAACTTGCAAAAAACAATAACGAGGGCGTAACAAGTCATTTAAAGTTTTGCGACTTTTTCGGGATGTTTAAAAATTAAAATTTTAAATTTGATTCGGTTACGACGGATTACTTTTTCTATAGAGACCGCGTTTGTATGTTTCGATGCATGTTTTAGTCAGGAAAATGAGATGGGTTTTGCGCGTTATTGATCAAAAAAATAAAAATAATTGCCAGAGCTCGCCCCCAGTTTTTCGGGGTCTTTTCAGACTCGCAGTCGGTGCCTCGATGTGGGCGACATGGTTTATTTTTTCTCTTGTCTTGATAATGACGACAATGACGCACAATGACGACACGAAACACTAACCTAGGATAAAAATAACCAACCCTAAAAACTCATCCCTCAAAGCGATGGAAAAACGTTCGGAAGGCCATTTAGCCCTTGTGAATGTGAAGAAGGCAATATATACGAAGTTATATTCGATCGATTGTTGTTTGTGGGTTTTTATTTTGTGGGTTAACAAGTGGGATGCTTTTTTGAGGCCCCCTTCAAAAAAAATTCCCATCTACAGTCGGGGGGTTTTTTCGACTGATGGGGGGGTTAACCCAGGGTGGGGTTTTTCGCACGACCGGGAAAACAAAATTAATTTAACAAAAATGTACGGAAAAAAAAATAAGTACTAAAAAATTATACAACTAAAAATGAAACCTTTCGATGTTCCCCCCCCGTTTCCCCCCCCCCCCCCCCCCGACTAGTGTCCGATACTAATGGCAATCACTCATAGACTGTACCAAAAAAAGGCCGTCCGGGGGAACCCCCTGGGGACTGAGATGGGATCCCCCGACCCAAGATGCTTACGATCACTTGCGCTGTTTCATTATTTTAATGGCAACATGGGGCTAAGAGAGACCATTCGCGCCCGCATTTCCAAGGAATTCTTTCCCCCAATTTTTTGAAAGGCTTTTTTTTAACTGTTTTGGTTTGTCACCCCCAAAGGGTAAAAATGAGTGGACTTCAACAATTTACTTCTTGCGGTTTATTAACGTATTATTGGCCTTTTTAGTCAAAAAAAATCTTCTTTTAAGTTGGAGTTGTTGAAAATTTTGTTGCTCCATATTTAGAAAAAATGACCCCCAACGGGGTGAAGTTTAGCTTTGGGAATGGCTTTTTTTTTTTTACGATTATGCCCCAGGGCCCATTATGTTTTTTTTGCAAATAAAAAATTTATAATTTTTTACATTTTCACTCTAAATTTTTATTTTACTCGACGCAGCAGCCTCATCGTAAAACAAATCAAATTGTAGTCCCCCGGCGCCGAGTCCAGGTTTTCAGCCAAAAACCCCCTCCTTCGAAGAGTCCAATCCGCCCTCGAACTTCCAAAATCTACGAGTACGAGTGGGGGGGAGGGGGGGTGTTCGATTCAAAAAAACAAAACACACAGTCTTTTGGCTGGGAAAAGAAATTTTAAAGCCAAAAAAATCTCGGGAACTCATTTAACATTTTTTTTACAGTTATTTTTCCCCTTTCTGTACCTAATAAAACTTATATAAATCCCTAATTTTGGCTTTTGAGACCCGGATATTATCAATTTTTTAAATTATTAATTAAATTTTGGGAATTTTTTTATTTTAAATTTTGCCTATCCTGGGATAGTCCCCCATACTTTGGGGTGAAACGTGAAACAACCAAATAATTCGCGCGGCGAAAAGTCCCCAGCAAATTTTTTTAATAGCCATAAATAATTACAACCCAAAAAAACATAAAAAGCGGAAAGATGTTTAAATAATTGTGTTGCTTTTGTATGTTGTGCTCTCCCCAACTATATCAAAATAGTTGCCCAAGGGAGGTCAGTAGTAACATTTAATTTTTTTTCATATAGACCTAAATATCTCCTGTAAAAAAAAAAATACATTATATATAATAACAACGTGATAAAAGGGGCCCGCAATCTTGCAACAATAAATTTTTACCCAGCTTGGATTTTTAAGCAAAGAAGCATCTTTAATTTTAAAACACAAGTTTCTGATTTCAAATACAAATTCAAAAATTTCGCGTCATTTGTGGAAGTAGTTACACAAGCATGCCGCAAACGCTAGGATCGAAATTTTTGACGAGCAGAATACCGGAAAAAACCCAATTTCCCCTATTTTTCTGCTAGGTTGGGGGACTATAGTGCTAAAAAACTAGGCGCTCTAACGTGAGGTGCCCCCAAATGAGCAGGCTGAAGCGGGAAAAACTATTACTCTGCAACACATACCCAACGATTTTGGTTTTGAAAAAAAATCACTGCGCCTGAAAAATCTAAGTGGGTTTTCCAAAGTTTCATATTCTAAGATTTACGTTTTTTCTGTAGGCTAAATTAATCTCCCCCAAAACTCCTAGCCACACCCCGCCACCCACCCCGCCCGCCCCACCAGCCGAAAGGGAATTTGACGATGTTTAGAGCCTTTTTTTTAAAAACAGAACGAGTTGTCGGGTCGGGGTTTATTTTTTTTTTTTTTTATGTCATGGACTACATACCAGGTCATATACCGAGTTTCAAGATTGTTACTCTTTCGGGGCGGCGTGTGCAGATAGCTGAAAACCCCCCAACTCTGGTAGCTGTATACAGGGCTGGAGTTCGTGTCGCCTAAGTTAGTTGCAGCTCGACTACGGTCGAGGTAGGTTGTATGTGAGTGCACGCGGACACAACAGTGAATTGAAGTGTACACAGTGCGAAGTGCGGAGTAGGGTAAGTTTTTCTTTCTTCACGTAAATAGAGTCAAACCGTTTCAAACATGGAAAACACGAGAAAAAATACCATCGGACTAAATTTTCGAGAAATATTCCCGTTACCGTCACCGTACTACATCCATAAGTGGATCAAGGACACCCTGAAGTTTACGTGCGACCAGGTTGAATCGAAGCAACTAGATAATTCCAAAGGTACAGCCTATGTTAAACTAGTTAATGCCTTACTGGTGGAAAAATGTTTGCGTATAAGCCAAGAAGACCTCCAGTATGAAGACGAGAGCGGAGAATACAAAAAACGTTTACCTAACAAACGAAGACGGTCTTAAGGTGACGCTATAGCGAGCACCAGGGCCCGCTAGAGGGGTAAGGGGAAATGCAACATAGTTTGCCTTGCATGGATTAAAATTGCTGTATTTTCGGAATTAATAAAGCTATAAGTCCGATTTTTGGCTTTTTAGAAAGCAAAAATGTTAACCTTTCATCTGTCATAACATGAATTATTAGAATTCATAATTAGCCATAATAATTCACTTTTAATTAACATCTGCACAATTGACTACTTAGACGATAACAAGAGCAAATTTCAATTCAGAAACGAGATTCAAACGTATTCTTATAAAATGTATAAATCTTAGTGTCTGACAAAAGATATTTTTCAAAATTTGTATTGTAAATGCAATTAAAAAATAATTAATTACATTTTATTAATTAACCGTTTGTTCCTTTTCATGACATAAATTTAAAAAAAGACGCTTGGTCAGGCATTGCATTTAGTTGTAGTAGTTGAATGCTTTTAAATTTTTATGATATCTTTAACCGTTTGGGTGGTACAACTTAAGTTCGTTCTCATACTTGGAAGAAAAAAATCGTCCGTCAAGGAGCGCTTCGCCGCTTGGAGTGGCAGTGTTTGGAACTCAGTCCACCAGTCAACCCCGGGAAAGACAAGATGCAACTTTGAAACAGATTGAAGCAAATTGTTATATGTTACAGATATGCAATCACATTAATTACATTGTGTGGACGTGCCACGAGGGTACCGTAGTAGTATCTAAAGGCGCGGAAACTCAACAACGCTCCCCTGCACTTGCTCGCAATTGTGAAAATGTCACGTGTGATATAATATCTAGAAATAATTGAAGCAGACTTTCAGGAGTGTATAATATAACCAGTACTTCAATTATAAAATGTAATGAAATGTATATTTTTATGTATAATTTTATAAGTTAACAATGTATGTATTATTCTTAACCATAGGCTAGGCTATTCACTTTCTCCATTAAGAGTTATACTTGTGCAATGTACCACTCAAGGTGATAAAATTATTATTATTATTATTATCGAATAAGATATTATGATAATTTATTGGGTTTTGTTACATGTTGTAGTGTATACATACAGTGCAGTTTACATACAGTTACAGTTTGTCAATAATCAACATATGATGATTCGTGGATCTACGTACTTGGGCATCGGGGACAAAAGGCGTAGTTGGTATTTTATTGATATACAATAATATTCAGAATGGTCTAATCTAATTAGAAACATGTGGTATGGTGGTTTCGTGTTTATTGAAACTCCTGTTAATTAATTATATCATTGCAAATGCACCGCTATCTAACTGTTATATTTGCATCATCATCCATTCATAATTTAACGTCATTCAGCGAATATACGTAATAACGTAATAGGCTACTCTAAAATACGGTTCGTCAGTCGTCTTGTTTTGTTGTTTTTGTGTCCAGGTTTCAATCTGCGAGCCCTTTCTTAGTACAGTCGTCCTCACCATTTTGTGTGCAGTGCTAATCCCTCAAAGAAACTAAATTTACAAACAGGCGACTCATGTACCAATTATACCTTCGTCACAACTTTGGACCCACCACCAAGATACATGTATCTCGACGTTGCCAAATAGAAAGCAAAACGAACAATGTGGTCTGGCGACACATTTAAATTACTTTTCTATTATATTGAACGGAGTGGAGCCATTGTATCGGCATCGCTGTCCGAAGTCTGAGGCGCACGCCTAGCGAAATAAGGGGATGACAGGTTGACAAGACCACTTATTCCGCTCGAATGAAGAGCGGCGAAATAGGCACTGCACTCAAAATGGTGAGGACGACTCTATTTTGCAATGACCTGTCCAAAGATAGACCTGTCTATTCCACCGCCTATTAGAGGTATTCATCCACCATTCACCCTTGGGTATGGTGTTCAGAATCCCAATTAACCCAAGTTATAAAACCGCGGCACCACCTGTCATTTCTCTGTCTGCAAAGAATTTTACCAATGTGGGTCTTCCAATGAAAGCAATCACTGTTTCGCTCTCTTCAGTGTTACCTCAACGTCTTCGTGTTTGAGAGAGGTACATAACATTGTGTTGGGTAGTCTAGGAGTGGGAAGAAGGAAATAGAAACGAAAAATAATAAACAAACGGTTACGGTGAACACCTCAACTGACGTAACTAAATTACAATACAGGATTGTGGTAACCAACCACATCACCATAGTCAACAAAATGCTTCGTTTTAGTCCTAAATTATTTTTCACATACGTAATAAAATAATTGTATTTGAATAGTAAACTGGTTTTGGGCTTGAATTTCTATTATTTAAAAAAAAAAATTGTATTTGCTTTATTGCAAGGTTCGAGTTGATGGGTGTTGATTACTCTCCTTTTCTTTAATTATATCACAGGGACACAGGGATATGTACCACTCATTTTGTGTAACGGCCATGGACGATTTTGATAATAATTAATTTTACTTTAATTTGATCTTATTAGGCCCCTAATTTTTTTTCACATACGCTAGATTTAACTTTGTGTACAAACCTTTCTTATGTAGTAGCTACAAAAGTTTTGTGACTGTCCGAGTAGGGAAATTGTAAATAACCTTATCCCGTTATCCCGTAGTTTTAGATTTCGTTTTCTTGTTGTTGTTCATGTTCAAGTTCAATGTAACGTAACATGGTCGTTACTAGATGACCAAGCGAAAATGGTCATAATACCCTAAACAAACGAATGACGTGAGAATCTAGGGCGCTTCAACTGGCTCTACTATATATACTATTCCAACATCTTTGGCTTCAACCGGTTCAGTCATATTGCACCGCCTGTGATAATGCAAGTTAATGAATTGAATTTGTTGTTTGTTTATTAGTTCCTCTAAGTGTACATTCACTACGTTACCACAGGCTCTAGTCCGGCTTACACTGGGCCGGTTTCATCTAGTCCGAGGTGTATATCAACAAAACTAAGCCGGCCTACTCTAGCCTAATTTCAAGCCGAACTAGCCACAGCCTGCTAGACCTACTAGAACGTCGGGTTTCAACCACTAAATTTACCAAAACAAAATTATTAAATGAAACCAATTATTAAACTGTTGCTATATTATATAGCCTATATGACTTATTTGCATGGAACGCATCTATTCTCGCCCGATTTGTTCTAGAACGGTACCTGGATACTCATAATCCTCCTCATCAAGTTGCAGTGAAGTGTTTATCAGACTGGACTAGTTCGTTTGAAGCGGTCTAGACTCGTTGGCAAACGAGTCTAGATCGGTTCCCATCTGGGCCGGCTCCATGCGTTTATCAAGCCACGTAGGCCGGCCTAGAGCTAGGCCGGCCCAGTGTAAGCCGGACTAGAGCCTGTGGTAAACGTAGTGATTGTACAAGTATAAAAAAAGTAAAATTTAAAATATGTTAGTCATAATGAAAGAAAATTACTTAGTTTGTTGGATGAGCGAAGCGAAGATTCCATTCTACTACACTGGAAAAAAAAAATCTGGAATGTTTTTTTTTTCTTTTTTTCCCTTTTTTTGGTCTGTTTGTTAGCACGATTCCGGCTAAACCGATACTCCGATTGCGATGAAATTTTATTGAGACCTTTGAAATCTTGAACTTAGAACTGCCACGTTTTGAGCGCAATCGAAAAAAAATTTCTCATGAAAATCGCAATTTTACGGGGGTTTTCTTTTTTAAAACAATTCTTTGACAATAACACCTACATGCTTTATCCGATTGTAATGATTTTTTCACAGAACCTTAATTTTATAATTAATATATTCGTGTGAAATTTGAGCACAATCGAATAATTATTTCTTATGGATATCGAAATTTTACGATTTTTTTCTTTTTTTAAATTACGATTAATTAAAAAAATAAAAAATTAAAGTATATTTTTTATTTATGTTATATAATTTAAAAAAAATCTTCAACTTAGTAATGATTTTTTCACAGAACAGAAAATCCACATAACACATGGCAGCTCAATGCACCAATTACGCTCATCCAACAAAAGCGGCGGGACTTAAGCGTTTTTCCAAGCAATAAACATAATATGTTCCATGGATAAACACAACTAATTACACATTCATTGGTTACCACTTGCGATACATCGGGTTAGGTGCGGTTGTTGTAAAGTGTCAATGAAGTCTATTGTACTATTGAGAAATACGTTTATTCATGAATTTCGGGCCTGGGTCCGGGGGGGGGGGGTGGTCCATTTGTTGATACATTTCAACCGGACCTGCGAGAGACGCAAAAAGCTGACTGGCTATAAGTATTGTTGCCCCGAGCAAGGGTCCCCCGAGCAGTGATTCTTATCTCCCTGTCGGGCAAAGTTCTACCACACAATCATAATTTTTATTTTATTTTGTCCTTCAATAAGGATGATACAGAATGTTTTGGTGACACTAGGCGTTAGGGCGGGGGGGGGGGGGATAGTAAGTCCCCATCCCCCGCCCCCGGCTCCTCCGCGAATTATACCCGGCACCTCTACCAACGGTGGAAACGAAATCTATTATTATTGATTGTGTATTCTTATGCAATCTGGTGATTAAGTAACTTCGCTCCCTGTTTTGGGTACTTTCGTTCCCGCACTATTTATATTTTGGTTTATTGGATTAAGGACGCGTCAACCGTTAGGTCATAATGCACCACTTACTAATGCACTACTCTAGGGGGGGGGGGGGAGGGGGGATGCTGGTGAGAACCAGCCACGAGTAAGGGTAGGAATGGGGGTTTTTTCACGTCGCGGTCGTCATCGTCTTAGTCATCGTTTGTTGTGTCATTGTCATCGTCGTCGGGGAGGTCGTCAAGGGAAGGGGGCAAGGTCTTCGACGACGATTGCCAGAGCTCGCCTCTAGATTTCGGGGAGTAAAATACTACCATTCTTACTTGCTGATGTTTGCGAGGTGGACCTTTTTCTCTAGAATCGCCTTTTACGATTAGCAGAGCCATGCTCTGGGCCGATTCTCCCCCGGACCCAGGACGGGGGAGCGCTGTATATATATATATATATATGGATTCTTAGGCTTTCAGGGCCGCTGGTAGATGTAGATGTGGATTCTGCGGTGATTTGCCTGTGTTTTGAGTTGATGGCTCTAAAAAGAACCGTTCTTCTCGACGTTTCGAAAAGCTGTGGCTTTCCATCTTCAGGAGTCGATGCCTGAGTCTGTGACGGGACGGCAGTCGAATGGCATGAGCTCACTTCGTGCCTCCTTATATAGCCTGGCCTGGTAACCAATCAGGGCTCAGACGCGACCTGATTGGTGCGGGCGTTGTACCCCTGCGCCCTGATTCGTGCGCGCGTTGTACTCCTGTGTACGCGCCCTACTCCTGGTATTGCAAGCTGGCGGTCCAGATGATGGTTGTACCGTGGAGTCAGTGATGGTCTGAGAAGTTATTTTCCTCCTCTTGTCAAACTTCTTAGGCGGGTGGCGAGATCTGTGGCGAGCCTCGTCGTCCGGTTCCACTGGTTGAACCGTGATGGAAGCGATGATTGGTTTCCAAGCACTGGGGAGGCAACTCCCATCGTCCCGCTTGTTGAGGTTATGAGGCCGCTTTTCAATCTCCACCCTTTCCCGGACTTCGCGAGGGAGGAAGTTATCAATGGTGGCAATGCAATGGGTATCAGTGAAGTTAATGGCATGTCCAGTTTGTTCCACATGTTGGGCAAGAGCAGAGGAGGTGACCTTACTGGTCACATTTCTAGAATGCTCCTGGACACGGACAGAGATCTTCCTGCCAGTTTGGCCGATGTATGATTGGTTGCATTCACCGCATGGGACCTCATATCTCATATCTCATATCTCAGATCTCTGTCCGTGTCCAGGAGCATTCTAGAAATGTGACCAGTAAGGTCACCTCCTCTGCTCTTGCCCAACATGTGTGAACAAACTGGACATGCCATTAACTTCACTGAACCCATTGCATTGCCACCATTGATAACTTCTCCCCCTCGCGAAGTCCGGGAAAGGGTGGAGATTGAAAAGCGGCCTCATAACCTCAACAAGCGGGACGATGGGGTTGCCTCCCCAGTGCTTGGAAAACCAATCATCGCTTCCATCACGGTTCAACCAGTGGAACCGGACGACGAGGCTCGCCACAGATCTCGCCACCCGCCTAAGAAGTTGGACAAGAGGAGGAAAATAACTTCTCAGACCATCACTGACTCCACGGTACAACCATCATCTGGACCGCCAGCTTGCAATACCAGGAGTAGGGCGCGTACACAGGAGTACAACGCGCGCACGAATCAGGGCGCAGGGGTACAACGCCCGCACAATCAGGTCGCGTCTGAGCCCTGATGGTTACCAGGCCAGGCTATATAAGGAGGCACGAAGTGAGCTCATGCCATTCGACTGCCGTCCGTCACAGACTCAGCATCGACTCCTGAAGATGGAAAGCCACAGCTTTTCGAAACGTCGAGAAGAACGGTTCTTTTTAGAGCCATCAACTCAAAACACAGGGCAAATCACCGCAGAATCCATATCTACATATATATATATATATATATATATATATATTTGTCATATTATACCTATTACAATACAGGGTCAATAATCTTCAATTATAGAATGGATGAATAAAATAATATTTATTGTTAGCGTTTTCTTGTTATTATAATTGATATTCTTTCATGTGGTATAATGGTGGAATGATTTTTACATAATTGTTAGACTTGAACCCACCATAGCGTCAAGCATTTTCAATTACACCATGATTATAACTTTTATTTATTATTTATATTATATTATTTATAACTTACTATATATTTCAGGTTTGTTTTATTAATTAAATTAACGATGCACTCATTGTAAATATTGTGCTATTGTGCCTATATTATTTATATTAATTTGAAGCTTGATAACTTATAATTCTTCATGAATTATCTACAAGTAAATTTTAAAATATTATGCATATTATTTGAAAGGCTTTTACAACAAAAATAAAGTGTTGACATAATGAATTAATGTGATTTTAGTCATTTCACCACTGTTATCATGTCACGATTTGGTCCGACTCTCAATCATATAAAGGGAATTTCTCCTTAGTTTTCTTATGAGCGACTGACAAACCCTCCTTACTGTAGCGACCACAAGACATCTGTGTACACTACATTTTCTTGTATAATACAAAGCGAGAATGACCAACATATCACGATAAAAACCGGACATGACCTTCGATTGACATGCGGCTTTTTTGTTGGCATTGCCCGTAAAAAGCGCGTTTGTGTCCTCATATCCTCAAATAATATACCGAGTGCTGTCACAATATGTTTCAGTAAAAACAGTTATAGATTCACGTAAATTTCTGTCCCATTGGATTGAACATTCTTACGTAGGATTGATCTTATGAAATAGTTTATAATAGATTATACATATTCATTGATTTTAGTGCGTCTATACATTATTCTTATACTCGAACCCTCAAAAGGGGCATTAGTGGGGTTCGAGAAAATATTCTCGTTGCTCTTTTATCAATACCAATTAGCGTAGTATTACGTATTAGTTTCCACTGACAAAGTTCTGTCTGATTGTGTTTACAAATAGCGGAAATGTTGACCATTCTTTTATGAGGATCTGCTTTGAACCATTGACAAGAACGCATCATATTCTGCCAACATCACAAGGCTGAGTTGAAAAGCTTCGCATTATATAGCATATTATAGATAACACAAAGTATGTGATTTTTGTGAAACCCCTGTGGACGTATAACCAAACTCAATCGCCTGAGCAATGTATTTGAGTCCAAAACTTTAGTAAAAGTAAACTAATCGAACAATATAAGACAATATGTTTAGACATCATTAGCTCTCCCCCACATGACTAAACATCAAACTCAAAATATTAGGTGCACTGTGATGTATAGGATATGGTTTTCACTCATAAATGTTTCCTTCCAATACATCATACAAATAAGAATCGAGCATGAAAACGTGTTTGTTGTGTACCGTAATGTTTTAGTGCGGACTTGTGGGGACTTATGAATTCCCGTTTCCGGGGAATTGAAGGTGAAGTGAGGTGAACGCACACTCGAAGACGGATGTAAAGCAATGGTCAGACAGAAAACTACATTGTTCGAGCACTGGCTTCTAATGATATTACCTAAAAAAGAAAATTTTTAGACTCATTTCCATTTTCCGATTCAATCGCAGTGTGTCATTCCATCACCTTCGGTCTAACGCTACCATCGAAAGAAAACACTCATCCCTTTACAACATTGTCTCCTTTGTGGTCGCAATACGTTGTGGTTTCCATTCATATTTTCTTGTATCGGCTGCCAATTATCTCAGGAAACACCCTTTCTATATTTTGTAGTTCCGATTTATTTTAGCCACCCTATTGGCTGAATCTTCGAAACACGGATTGTGGTTGGTCAACGAGGTTTACAACTCCACGTGGAGTAATTTACTTCCCAGAATTTCATACTATAGGCGCTCGGCGCTCCACGCTAAGAAAGGAGTTGCGCGCGCTTTTAACGGTGAATTGTAGCCATTCAGCAGGCTCCAATTTAAAATAACGATCGCTGATTGGCCCGTCGAAAGCGCGCGCATCTCCTTTCTTAGCGTGGAGCGCCTATATTATGTGTCGCACAAAAAGACAGCCGTCGGAGGAATTCTAGATCTCATGGGTATTTTATTTACTGGTAGACTGAACAAACTTTACAATCACATGTAAATAATGATTATAAATTTCATTATTTATTTTATCTTCTCGGCTGTCATATGTACTTGGCTTCGTTCGGATGCTTAGTACGCATTTTAAAAAAAGTATACAAGGCATTCTCGAAACATTCCAATTGTATTTGTAATAAAGATGTGAAAAGTTAACGGAATCCTGATGCAAATGTGTAAACACTAATATCGAAACGTTAATCAAATCAGATCTCGTTGTTTTAAAAAAATGCAATGTATAATTACAAATATTTTGTTGAGTGTATTATAGCCCCCAATGGGACTAGATGTGTCTCATTACAAGTGTAGGCCTAACGTGTAAAAAACAAAAAGTATTTTCAAATATAAAAAATGCTGTACAAATCAATATTTTGTCTGTTACAAACGAAAAGTTTTCAACAATTTTAGATTCGTTGTGATTGTGAGGTAGACAAAACTGAGAAGAAGCGGTGTGCGTGGAGGACAACGATTGTAAACTAAATTAGTGTGTTGTAAAGTTTCGCACACAAAAGAGATATTTATAATGGCCGGACCTTTTCTTTGAATCTTCAATACCTAGCCTTAGAAGAAAACCCTTTTTTGCTCTAAAACCCCTCGCCCCTCGCCCCCCGCCTCATCAACCCCTGAAGAGAGGCAGCCTTCCATTCACAGACGTCTGAGAAGTTGCCTACCTGCACGGGGTACTTTCAACCCAACCACATTCAAACGCCCGCGTAGTTTTGACCAGTGGCGCCCAACTAGCGGATTTGCTTGGTAATGGACGACCATAGATAGTCACGTTAACACAATACGTGTGCACAACTATCCCGTCGATAAGCCCAACAGAGACATTGTAAACGCGATGGTGGACTATGGCAAAGTTCTATCAGTAAGTGACGAAGTTTGGGGACGAAACATGCCCTACCTAGTCAAAAATGGTGTAAGGGGAATAACAATAAATTTAAAAAAACACGTTCCCTCGTATATACACGTGCAAGGCATAAAATGTCTAGTTACTTTCAATGGTCAGCCAAAAACATGCATGATATGTAACGAAAGTGAACACATGCGACAGGACTGTCCCAAACGCAGGAAACAAAATATAATATCAACCCCTAACCCTAACATCATCAAAACGACACCAAGACCGATAATCCAGCTACCCTTAGAACCGAAAACAAGTACCGAAAAAATAAGCCATCAAAGTCTCACTCCCAATCCAAACGGAAACCCGAAGAAAAAAGTAACTGAAACAGTTCCAAGACCAGATGCCATCACAAGTCTGCCTTGGACTGCACAAATGGAACTAGAAGAAGTGACGACCACCAACACCAATCAACGGACACCCACGGACAACCCAATCATAGAAGACTCGCAAATTAAAATGAAAAACACCCACCCTGATGACAAAATGTCCGGGACCGAATCCCTGGACGACGACGACACCACTAAGCCAAGAGATCCCAAACGCCAATGCAGAACAGTCCGAACAAAAACCAGAAGCCATACAGTTTACCCCTACCAGACCCCTGCAAAAGACCGCCTAAAGACAGCAACCATGCAAACCCAACATGACAAACCTCAATGATTTGATCAAAGCGACGACGGAGAGTGTTTCGGATAACACCCACCCCGAGTCACAATCTCAAGAAGGTTAGTAAATGGTAAGGCTTAGAAATGTTGCGACCATCAACGTAAATGGTCTGAAAAACAAAGTGTCTCAAACTCTTTTAAAAGAATACCTGCAGGACAACGCAATCGACATTCTCTTCATGCAAGAAGTTAATGAAGAAAATTTGGATTTTTTGTCACCTTTTGAGTATTTTGTAAACATAAAACCCAATCAAAGAGGGACTGCAATAGTGTACAGGCCGGGAATAAACATATCCGAGTTTGAAGGTCACCCAAACGGCATAATCATATCAGCAATGTATGACAACACGACACTGTTGATCAACATATATGCACCTTCAGGGTCACAAGGTCGTTTAGAACGCGAAAACCTCTTCAACACTGACATACTATATCATTTACGACAGAGAGCCGAACACATAGTAATTGGAGGGGATTTTAACTGTGTTATGAATCCCACCGACCAAACAGGTCGGTTTATCAAATGTGTTGCTTTACAAAAACCTTATCGAAGGATACCAATTAACGGTCTATTTTCCAAAAATATCAACAACTTTTGCCCAAAAGATGCCTCTCGCGTCGATTTTACTCCAGCGCAACCTAGTTGCGATTTCGAGCACTGAAGCAACAGATATCTTCTGTGCCGACACTACTTCTACAGACCAGACATACCTGGCGACAGAAAGGATGAATGGGGAGGTTGACAGAAGAAGTCTGACAAGCTCATTAAAATTCTAGTTTCTTTCAATAACCCTTCCTACAGCTCACTGCCTTGCCTTTTGTATACGCCGATTCGGCAAGGGCTGACCGACAAGAAAATTCCTGTCTTATAAACACAATTTTTGTTTAATTTCTAATTTATGAAATTATGTATGAGATGAGCAACTCCTCCACATTGCAGAATGTTTTTAATCGAAGCTCTACGACCAAAATTAGCATTTTAAATTAAATAGGATGTCAGAAGTTGTAATGGTAATTTTGGTCCTAGAGCTTCGATTAAAAACATTTTGCAATATGTAGGAGTTGCTGATCTCATATATAATTTCATAAATTAGTAATTATGAAAATGATGGTTAAATGAGACAGGAATTTTTTGTTGGTCAGCGCGCGCACGTCTATTCGGCGTACAATAGAAGAGCATCTACCCAAAACGTTCGTGTTCTTGAAAGCTCATTCAATTACCTATGGGGCTTATTCTTTGACGCCGCTGCACGCTTTAGAAGAATAAATCCAACTTGGTCTGCACCAGGTATGCTCCAGTCAGAGTACCCCTACCACCAAGCAATCGAGGTTGAATAAAACTGAAAGGGTGGCCCTTACATAATTCACCTGTCATTGTTTACTATCGTTTGTGCATAAAACATATTAATATGAGGGAAATTGTTGCATTTTCCGAAGTAATCGAACTCAATATAGTAAATACGATTGAGTTGGCTTTTGAATTAAAATTTTCAGGCAAAATTAGACTATTTGTCTTAAGGAAGGAATCAGGTGAAATTCGGCAAAAAAATTGGGGGTGATTTTTGGATTTTTTTTTTATTTATATAATTTGGAATGTTATCTGTTTAATGGTGTTAATTATATCGGAATTGAGTAACTATAAGTACACGTAATGTTATTGTGTTGTCACGCCGGCACAGCGTTGTGCGTCAAAAATTAGATTGTTTGGCGTCTTCGCGAGAAGAATCTGCTGACTCTGAATTTGGATTTGGATTGGAGCTTTCAAAATGGGCGGGTTGTCTTCACTGGGTTGCTAAAAAATGCACTAGATAGCAGCAACCGTCTTTAAACCACTGAACTATACAATTTGTTACTAAATGCTGAGTTTTAGCAAATACCGTAATATAAACACTACTTTTATGCTGAGTTTTAGCAAATACCGTAATATAACACTACGTTATATTAACGGTATTTGGTTTTAGGAATAAACACGAGTTTGAAGGCTGTGGAACAGCTGACAGTGTGTTCTTGGTTTGTTTACATGTGTCTATTTTCTTGTACTCCTGACTTGACGTTATTGTTATTGCACAACCCTATCTAAAGTTTGTAAGTGGTTATGGGGTGGGGAAGTAAAGTGGGCCCTAGCACAGTAAAAGACCGAAGATCTGGGCCCAGCCAAGCAAACATTCGTGTACGATGGGCAACATCCAAAAGCTAAAGCTAGGCCTACAAATGGGCCTACACATGAACCTACAAGTAGGCCTACACAATGTTTAACCTTTCCACTTGCTAAAATAAAAACCCTGTATAGGGTTTTTAAAACATTGATGATGTTACAGGCCTTCAAACTAGCATATCAACCAAATTTTTCAGCTTGTTACTCCTATTCAAACAAAAGAAAAATTTTGAAGGCTGTTACAGCTATTTTGGTTTTTGCTACATTTTAAAAACTTTTTTTAAATATTTTTACCAAACAATTCACTCAATTGCTATGAAATTTTTGTGAATGTTAATCATTGTTATATAGAGGCAAAACACATATTGAAATTTGTGTGAAGCAAAAAATCAAAAAACAAAAAAAAACAAAACTAAATTTTTTTACAAAAAAAAGTTGCTAAAAGTAAAAAAAATATAAATCCCAAAAAAAAGAACAAATGAAAATTCAATATGTACGTTCCTCAAACCTATCATATGCAACAAAACAAATCCAAAAAATCAATTTTATTTTTTTTTACTTTGGTTGGAATTTCATTTTGAAAATTTAATTTTTTTTTTCGAAAAAAATTTATTTTGAGAAAAAGTTTAAACTTTTTTTTAAATTTTTTTTTTTGTTTTCTTTTAGATATAATTTTAATTTTACCCAAAATTTAAATTTTGATAAGAAATATTTTAGAACTTAGCATTTTCACCTGTTTCCTTTCCTTTAAAAAAACCCCCAAAAATGTGTGTTTTCCCTTTTTAATACACATACTGATCGCGGGGGGGAGAAAAAAAGCCCCAAAACAACTTTTGCGTCCTTGATATTTCCAATCAAAGTAGATTTGATAAAAACCCGTCAAATTATTTTAAGGCATACTGTTATATAATGAGTTTTTCGTGAATCTTTTTAAAAATTTTCCCTTAGGGGTAGGGTACGCAAAATAATACTGCATTTTTTGAACCGGTTTCCCACTTTGCACAGTTGTAGGGGAACCAAAAGTAATTTTTAAGGATGTGGAGGCACTAAAAATTTTCCCTTAAAATTAAAAATGGCGGCCTTTTTCAAAACGATGTTTCAGAACAAAAATTCTTTTGATGTGTCAATAAATCTTTTTTGGTATCTTTTTTCTATTTCCGACCGAATGCACAAAATAATGTTAAAATAAAAATCCGGGTAAATTTTCTAGAAGTTTAACTATATTTAGGTTTTTTTAAAGACTTCATAGATTGGCCGCATAGAAACTCTTTACCCTACCCTTGTAAATGTTTCAACAAAAATTATTTTTGATTTAAATGTTTAATTTAAAAAAAAAATTCTTTTTTTTACTTTTTGGCCAGTCATTGCTGCGGCAAACCCAAAGGGGCTCAACAGGTGGTTAATGTTATTGTGCTGTTAAAATGCTCCCCTTTTTTAACGCGGTTTGGCACTTGGCCCGTTGAAGCCGGTACCCAAAAGTTTTTTTAAGATTGGAGGCATTTAAAATCCCTTTGAATCCAAAATGGCGGCAATTTTTGGAAATGACCTTTTAACTCAAAAATTTTTCTCAAAAAGACTAATAATTCAGTTTGGTGTCAATCCTAAAATTTTAGCCAGAGAAAGAATTTGACCCCAAAAATATTAATGATACGTCAGTTTTACAAAAAATTTCCCACGCTATTATCACAAATCGACTAATTTAAGGTATTTTGTAAAGAAATAGGGTTTTAAAAATTTTTTTTGTTTAAACAAATTTTTTATTCTAGCCGCGTTCTTCACTAAGTTCACACATTGTCTCTTGGGAGACCGTTTTCCTTTGGAATTAAAAACACACGTTTTAAAACAGTGAATGCTGAAAAACTCCCCCGCAATGGTCAGTTTTCCCAGTTACCTATGCGCACTCACCATTTTCTGAAAAACGAAGGGGGACAAGCTGATTTTCGTGCGGAAAAAAAATCATCTAATTTTAATTTCCCTGTGCTGACTTGGGAAGAATGTTTAGAGAAAACTGTCATCAGTCTCACACTTCTTATTCTTGTTGCCCTGCAACGTAATTTTTAGTTTAGCCGTGAAGATCTTTTCTTTCCCGTTTTAAGGGTTGAAAAGTAGTTATTAAGTTTCAACTATATGTACCTCCTTTCAAAACCCTTTACAGATGTGCCTCATTACAAGAGGTTTTTAAAATTTTTTTCACCCCCAAAAAAACCTTCCTTTTCCAAAACAGGGTTTCAAAAATTTTTAAAAA
>JAMZAV010007626.1:0-30934 GCA_024449915.1 Sweltsa coloradensis
CCGGAGGGAAACCTTTGAAAAAAAAAAAAAAAAGGGGGGCCCCCCCCCCAAAAAAAAAAAAAAATTTTTCCTCTTAAAAAAAATTGTTAGAAACTTTTCCGAAGGCCCCCGAGCCCCCTCTTAAAAACTTGGGGCTCCCGCCCCCCCCCCTGGAAGAGGGAAAAAGGAAAGTGAAAAAAAAAAAATTTTACCCTACTACCTAATAGAATACAATTTACCGCAAAAACTCTTCCACGAAAGTGCACGGGAACCTGTTGCCCCCCTACATACCGTAGTTGTCATTTGTAAATGCAAAAATAGGGTTTTGGGACTAAGTTATTAGTTTCAGTCTTCGACTTTGATGTATACACCAAAATTTTAAAAATAAAGGACATGCAATACGTTTAAAAACCCCTTTTTATTACCATTCAGTTATATCGTAAATGTAAACGCTTTTTAACATTAAAAGTTTAATTAACCCCCAATAAATACTGAATACAAAAACACAAAAAAATTGTCATTTGGGTTTTCAGTGTGGGTTAAAGGTGTGAAATTTAGTGCGGACACAGAGTGGGTTCCGTTTAAACCCCAATTAAATCTTTATTTTAAAACATGAATTTAGTTTAGAATAAAAATTTTATAATATAATATCCTTTTAAATATGTTTTGTAGAAGTAGAGAAAAAATGATATGACAGAGTGATTATCAAATTTTTTCTTTTTCATGAGACATTTTTCGTTTCGGATTTTTGTCAAAATTCGAAAAAAAAAATTATAACAAACAACTTATGTGAGAAGTTTATTTTTAATTAATTCAAAATGCTTTCCCTCGAAAAATTAATTTAATTAAGGGAGTAATAAAATATTTTTAAATTTCCCTGTTAGGTAATGTGTTAGGTATTTCGTTACTTGACCCACAAGACTAAAAGAGGCTTGTTTCCTTCCGTTTACAACTATGTTCATAAAAAAATACGTCCCGTAGCCCCTATTTTTGCTTTCCAAAACCTTTTACTTTTTTCATAATGAAGAATATTTATATATTTTTTGTAAAAGGGCCTTTGCAGGTTACAGAGTTTTTCGATGTGCAAGTAACCTCGGCATCTCAATAGTAGTGGGCTACATAAAAATTTTAAAATTAAATTTGGAACTTTTTTACTTAGGACTTTCGTCTTTCTCAGATGACAGTATGATATATTTGTCCAAAGATGTTTGGATGGTAGCCTACCACAAGAAGGTCCTCCAACAAGCTACAGTCGAAATTTTCAAATAAAAATGTTTGGCTAACCCCCGAAAAATCTAATAACGTCATTTTTTATTATTACCCTTTCCCAAATGAGTACGTGACCACTCGCACCGGAGGATTTAAAAAAGTTTTGGGTTTTTAGGCCCACAGTCTACAATGATACCATAAGGGGAATTTTTACAATTGCGTTTAAATAGCTAGGTACCCAAAACAAAAAAGTCACAATCACCCGACCCTGCATTAGGGTAGAGATAATTAAAAAATAATACAAAGAAAAAACAGAACACGCGTTGTAATAACTAGGAAGCTTCGTTAACGTTTTTTTCCATCGGGGTTGATGTGAGTTTTTTTGTGTTGACTTTTTTCTGGTTGTTTACAAAAAAATCTCTAGGAAAACAATTGTGATTTTGTCAAGTTCTGTTTTACTTGTTATTTTTAGGTACAAAATATTTTTAACCCCTAAAAAAGGCTTATATTAAAACCTTTTTTTTTATGAGTCAGCACAACTTTTTCAACTTTTTTTTAAAAAGGGACAACATCATATAATTTTAATGCCCAGAAAAAATATAAAAATTTTGGAGCCACACCCTTTTTGGTTAGAATCGTCCTTAATATCACAAAAATATCATTTAAAAAAAAATTGGAAGAAAAAAATAGTAATAGTAAAATTTTACAAAAAAATTTTTCTTAGTTTGACCCTAAAAAAAATAACATATCAAATTTTCTGTTTTAAAAACGTTTTTTTAAATTTTAATTAAAAGGGGGCTTTTAACTAAAAAAAAAAAATTTTTAGACAGTTTTATAGCACAATACTACACAAACTGACATTTTTAAAAAATTATACCCTTGAAACTGTGTTTTAACACGAATGTTTAAAACTTTTTAATCCAGAAATTTACAAAAAATTGGGTTTTGGGGAAATTTCTTAAATCGGCTTTAACTGTTTCCCTTTTTTTGGTCCAATAGAACTAGAGATAGTACCATTGCCCAAAATTTGCCCATTTTTACATCGGCTTGAACGTGCCAAAATCCCCTCAAACACGCAAAAATATGCTTTCCAAAATCACACCCTATCTTGGTAATCAGCATATTTGACCAAACTATTGCCCAAATACAAAAAAAATATAAAAATTTTTAAAAAAAAGGTGTATAGAGTACGTCAATAATGGCAATTTTTTTTTGGATAAAATCCTACAAGGTCAGGGGCAAAAAGATCGCCCCCATGTTTTTTTAGGGGAGATTTTTGCCGATGGGACCTACCGGAAAATCTTTTTTTGACAATTTTTTTTTTTTTTGTTTATTGAAAAAACTTTACTATTTATTTAAAAAATCCAAAAAAAATCCAAAGAAATTTTTTCGTCGATTGACCCAAAAAAACGGGGTCAAGTCTAAGTTCAGAGATTTCGAAGGTCCATTCCAATTTTCTTTAAAGGGATAGGCCGTTTGCCCGGTAGAGAGGAAAAAAACAAAAAAAAAAACCCGCCCTATTTTTTCGGGGTAAGTGAAATTGAATCATCGCTTCGCTTTTAAAAATACCCTAACACGAGTCAGAACAGTTTGGGGTGGAGAACAATATAAGTTTTTTTTAAAAAAAGAAAACGACGGTGAGACACAGTTTGTCAGTAATGATCAGACTTCCCTCAAACGTTAAAAAAAGGTTTTTTCGTCGCCTTGTCTGGGCAGAATAGTTGCATCTCTATTATCGTGGTTGCATATCCCAAATATTTAAGACCCCTTTTAGTGGTTTTTACGTTGAGGGAAAAATTATAGCAGAGTGTGGGGGGCCTACTAGTGTCTACGGAAAAATTTGCCCCGCCATGTAGTACTTTTCCAACACTAGGCGCGTGCCCGACGCCGAGCGAAGTACAGCACAGCGGGAATCGGAGTAAACTCGTAGGCCCCTAGTGGAAAACCCGGATGTCAATTTAAATTAGAACGCGCGGAAATTTTTAACATAAGAACAGTTTTGATACAAGCATTTCTTTTGTAGGTTTCGCGTTAATATTAATAATACAAATAAATTGTTTTGAGTGTAAAAAAAAAATGAAAATGTATATATTTTTTGTTTTATATTTTTTAACAAAAAAATATTATGTATTTATTTTTGAAACTTCTAAAAGTTTAAATTCTTAAACGTCATGGTAATAAATTTATTTTGGCAGCTGCAGGGTATTGTTTAGGAAGGCCATGCTTAAAGGAAGGTTTTAAAAGGAAAATATACGGGAAGTTTCGCAAACGTTTTTTTCAGGCGCTTTGTGGATGGCGTAATTTTTTTAACAAAAAAAAAAAAAAGGGGTAAAATTGCGTTTTCATGAGAAATTTTTTTTTGATTGCGTAAAATTTTACCCCAAAATAATTTTTTAAAAATAAAGGTTTGTATAAAAATCGTTAAAACGGATAAAGATTAGGTGTTATAAGTCAAAGAATGTAAAAAAAAAAAAAAAAAAAAAACGTAAAATTGCGTTTTCAAAAAAAAAAATTTTTTTTTGAAGGGCCCCAAAAAAGTTCAAAACGAATATTTTAAATTTCATAAAATTAAGGGTTTCGTGAAAAAATCATTACAATTGGAAAAAAGCTTTGTGGGTTTTAAGGTCGAAGAAAGTTTAAAAAAAAAAAAAAAAAAGTCAAATTGCGATTTTCATGAGAAATAATTTTTTTAATGCGCGTTCTGCTGCGCGTTAAAAAACTGAAGTGCAAGAAACAACTACTTTTTTCCCTTGATTTACTGCATAATTTAAAAAACTTGAATCAGGAGTATCCCCCAAAAATAAAACAACACTGGCAAATTACTAATAATTATGAACTGTAAACGTCACTCGCCCCGGGGTCCGGCAACGTTAACTTTTATTTACTTTAGGGTTTTGGAAAAAATTTTTTGTTTTCGACTAAAAACCCCGTAAACCCAAACGTTTAAATTAATATCATGCTGTCGCCGAAAAATCAATCCTTAAAAAATCATAATACTCAGACTTAAGTCCTGTTATCTTTTAAAAAAATGTACAATGTTTTTTTCTTATTTGTAAATCTTTGGAAAATTTTTACTAAAAAACAAAAAGCAATTTATTTCAATTTAAGATCGCCTGCCACCCGGGGGCCGGAGATTTAGCTTTGTGATTTAAAATTTTCTTACCCCTCTGGGCCGGTGTAGAATTGACCCAGAGCAGGCTCTTAATCGTCCCAAGTCATTCAAGAAAAAGAAGCCCCCTCGAAAACCATCAGCAGTAAGAGCCCAAAAAAAAAATCACAAAATCTTTTTATTTTTGAAAACTTTTTAAAAATTTTTTTTTAATTTATGTTCATAAAACAAATTGACAGGTTAATTTTACAAAGGGCTATGCAAATTGCGCTATCAGATCATAAAAAAAATTTTTCAAAACATTTAAAATAATTGTCTTTTTCACGAGTTTGGAAAATTTTCCAAAAAATTTACCCGTTTGGTGGCGCATTCCAGAGTAAAATCTGCATTCCGCGTAAAAACCCGGTTTGACGAGCTCATCCTCAGTCTTCAAATTGGGGGGAGGAGGGGATTCTTCGGCGAGATTAAACCATCGTCATACAATTCAGGAATCTTTTATTATATGTGTTTTGCCCTTCCCCAGCAGGTTGGGAAAAAGGGCCTCACTTTTTCACAAAAATGTTGTGCCATTTTTAAAATAGCATTAGCAAATTTTAATTATTTATTATATTAATTAAAAGATAAAAGTACCCTAAAAACTGTATTTTTACTGAAATGTTCCACTGTTTTTATACGTTTTATTTTTTTATAATTGATTTAAATTTATTATCTTTTACCTCAATGTAAAATGGCCGCAATGCTGTACTTGATGAAAAAGGGAATAAATAAATAAAGAAAAAAAGAAGTTTTTATAAGGTAGGACATAAAGGAGGGAGGAATAGTAAATTAAAAATCTAATTTGCAAGAGCAAAAGAGCCCTCAAATTATCACATTTTTCTAACATCAGAATAGAAAATGAGGAGCTATACACAATTAAAAAGAAAGGATATGACAGATTATTTACGAAAAAAGGTAATTTTGACAAAATCCCACTCGGTGGTTTTAAAGGGCCAACAACTTCAAAATTGCAATTTTAAATTTTGTACTTTTTCTCATTGTGACAAAATTTTATAAACAATATTATGATCTTCTTTAGAATGGATTTTTTTTCACATAACAAGTCAATTTTGAGGTCCCCGGGAAATTTTCGTTGGCAGAATTGTGCATTTCACAGGTTTCACAGACAAGAGTAAAGGTAAATTCTCGGAAAAACTCGCAAGCCGGAGCGGAAGTAATTAAAATAAGGGTTTGTCAGGTACTGGGGGCAAGTATTAATAAATTTTTCAAAAAAATCTCTTGTTGTGCATCGATTTTATTTTTAAACTAAAAGATTATTTTATTTTTTGGGGGAGGGGCCGGATTGGATTTGTGGCAATTTTAAAATTAGCTGTCAAAAGAAGAGTATTTTTCGTGTCAAAAAGAATACAACCCCCCGAAAAAAAAACGATTGCAATACAATTTTGCAAATTATTAAAATTTTCCGTAACGATATGTTTTTGAAGAGCCTGACCCATTCCCCAGCAAAAGCTTTTTTAAAAAAGGCATAAAACAAATGACAAAGAGGTCTGGGCCCAAACAAAAATTTTTTTTAACAAAAGATCCGAAAAAAAAATTTAAAATAATATTAACCAAACTCACTAAATACCCCAAAAAATACTATGTTTTAATTTAATGAACACTGTTTTAAAAAATTTAAATGGAATAATTCCCGGTAATTAGTGTGCAGACAGCGCGTAGGAAAATGGGTTTGGTGATGGGCCCCCCCCCTTTCCAGTGTACCCCACACTGTCACCCCCACCCGAGAATCACAAAAGATACACAACACTGAGAAAAAATTATACAGCAGAATCAGAGGTTTGGGATGTGGAAAAAAAAAACCTCTAAACTCATGCCAAATGATGGTAAATTTCACAATTGTGGGGCGCGATGCCCTGGGCAATGTGTTTTATAAAATAAATTTCCCCTCGCCCAAACTTTTGTTCAAGCATGACCAGTATGACGTACACTAAAAGCATGAGGAAAGAAAAAAGGGGCATTTTTTTCCAATCATCAAAAAAGGTCCTCAGCAGGGGAGTATTTCAAACCCCTATGTATAAGATTCTCCTTCGGGGCCGTCTAGCAACGAGGCTTTGTGTTTGAGTTTGATTTATATTGACAATGACAAAATTGTATTTTTCTTTTGGAAGGTATCTTTAGTACGAACATTTTGCATTGATTACATAAGCTTTCATTAATCAAGATTATTTCGAAGAGACCACTGTGATTAAAGCAGATTTCGAATATAAAATGTAAACATGGTTTTGAGAAATTTTTTTAACTGCTATTTTTCATCTTTTAACGTTTAATTTCCATGCGCTCAGTTTTTTGGAAATACAGCCCCCCCCCCCCCCCCCCCCCCCCCCCCCCCCCCCCCCCCCCCCCCCCCCCCCCCCCCATCAGAAACCCCAACCCCTCGCTAACCCCCGCATTTTCGACCCCCGCGGCAAGCCGTGATAAAATAAACAAGTCCTGGGGAAAACAAGAGTAGCTTCGTTTTGGGCAAGCGATCAGTATCACTATAATGCGCGGTTGCATTTTCAATTTAAATTTTTAACTTGCATTTGGGAACGTCGGGAGTAGAAGCCCGGGCCCCCGCGCGTCTCGTTTCTGAGGGAATTCCGACCATTTTAAGAAATAGGCAACTTTTTTCCCACGGGGACAGTCAAGCCTCAATCACAGCCAAATCTTTGGACCAAATTAAAAATTAGAATTATGCAATTTCTCGAACTGAGAAAAATACTGGTACCGTAATTATTTATTTGCATATACTTTTAAAAAAAAATGGGAAAATGTAAAAGAACTTAATCAATTTTATTGATTTTGATTGGATAGTTAAACGTCTAATTTATGCTAAAAATTTTTGACGAACTTGAACTTTTTAAAAAATTTAGGTTTTTAAATAACTTAACTTGAAAAAGTTCTTTATTTTAGTGTGAACTGAACGTTTAGAAAAATTTTTTAAAAAAAAGAACTGTCCCAAATTGGGTTGGGGGGGGGGGGGGTCTAGGGGGTTATGTGTACACAAACTAGAAGCCCGGTAAGTAATAAATCGTATTCGTTTATAAAAATCAGATTTTCGAAAACGGGACGGGGGAGAAGAGAATTTGGGATTATGGTTACCTCTTTTCTGTGAAACATGAGAAAGATAGAATTCATGCCAACGGGCCCATTTCCGGACCTGTCCAAATTTAACTTGCTTTTATGCAAAACCAAAACCCTCCCCGAAGATCAAAAATTTTTTCATAAATTTTTACAATAAATTGTCACGGGAGTAAGAAGATACCCAAAAAATGAAAATTTCAATGTTGCTGTGGCCAAGATTTACATTTAAAAGGTTTCCTCATATTCTAAATTTTCACGTTTAATTTGACACTCTGGCACTCTTGCCAAATTTAAAATTTTTACTTTATTTTACGTTACGTTATTTTTGAATGAGCGTACGAGCGAAGCGAAGATTTTTTTCACACACTGGAAAAAAAATCCCGGATGTTTTTTTTTTTTTTTTCTTTCTTTTTTTCGTCTGTTTATTTTTGGGGTCGATAGCACTATTTTGGCTAAAAACCCATACTCCAATTTCGATAAAATTTTTTTGGGGCCCTTTGAAATCTCTGAACCAAGAATGCCACGTTTTTGAGCGCAATCGAAAAATTTTTTCTCATGTAAATCGAATTTTACGATTTTTTTTCGATTTTTAAAAAAATTCTTCGACTTAAACACACATGCTTTATCCCCAATGTAATGATTTTTTTTTACAGAACCTTTTTTCATGAATTTTTTATATTTGTGTGGAATTGAGCGCCCCAAAACAAAAAATTTTTTCTCGTGAAAATTGCAATTTTTTCGTGTTTTTTTTTAAAAAAAAATTTTTTGACTTAAAAAAACACCACATCTTAATCCAATTGTAATGATTTTTTTACAGAACCTTAACTTATGAATTAATTATTCGGGAAAAATTTTAGGGGATTCAAAAAAAATTTTTTTTGAAAATCGCAATTTTACGTTTTTTTTTTTTTTTTTTTAATTTTTTTGATTTAAACACCTACATGCTTTATGATTGTAACGATTTTATAAGAACCTTTATTATATAAATTAATATAGGGGGGTGAAATTTGAGGCAATCAAAAAAAATTTTTTCATGAAAAATCGCAATTTTACGTTTTTTTTTGTTAAAAAAATTACGCTCATCCCAAAAACCGCCTGAAAAAGCGTTTTCGAAGCTTTCCTGTATTTCACTTCCTTATAAGCATGGCCTTCCCAGAAAAAATGCCCGAGTGCAAAATAACTTTTTTTACCATGACAGTTTAGAGAATTTTAAACTTTGAAGTTTCAAAAAAAAATACATAAATTTTTTTGTTAAAATATATAAAAAAAACAATATATACATATTTATTTGTATTTTACACTCGAAAACAAGTTTTTTTGTATGTTAAAATTTAATCGCGAAACCACAAAGAAATGCTTTTTATCAAGTAATTATGTTAAAATATTCCCCGCGATCTAATTTAAAAAATTTACATCCGGTTCTCCCCTAGGGCTACGAAGTTACTCCCATTGCTGTAGGTAGTTTAGCTTCGCTCGAGTGTCGGGCACGCTGCCCCAGATGTCGCAAGTAACATGAGCGGAGGAAAAAAATTTTTCCCTAGAACTCAGCATGGCCGTTCGAACCCAGCTATTATTTGTCACTAACGGTTTTATGCTCTTAGGTTTCAACTTTTTAAGGACGTACATGCGTTTTTATTTTTTATTCCCGTCCGTCTGTGGGCGTTATTTAATTTTGGGGGAAGATTTTTTTTTTTTTATTTTTTTTAAAAAGCGTTTATGGAAGGCATATGGCCCACCTCCGTGAATTCCCACATCAAAAAAAAAGTTTGGGCGGAGCGATTTTTACAGAAATAAATTTTTTGATTTTTCCCTAAACCATGGGTATTTTAAACAAGAGATTTGAAGGTCCCCTTTAAACTTTTTTTTTTTTAGCTGTGCTTTTAAAATTTTTTTTTATAAAAGTATAAATATGAAACCTCATCAGGCACCTTTTCCTTTTGTTTCTAGCTCGCCCCTGCATCAAAATTAGTATTTTGGGCTACAAAATAGCTCAAGGGTTATTTTATTTTATTACCATGGATTTTTTGGGGGGGGGGGTGCCTTTTTTAAATATATTACCATTTTGGGGGTTTTGTGAGTCAACACGCCGGGTGTAAAAAAAATTATGAGCAATTTTTTTTAAATTGAAGAACAAGTCTTTCACCAGGGAAAATCTGGGGAAAAACAGTCAATCGTTTAGTGAATATTATATATTTTTCACCAACGGTTAATGGTGCACATCTTTTTGTAGGCGGTAAAATAGAGTTTTGTACCAGCAGATAAAATTTCGTGCATAAAACGTAAGTAAAAAAACATTTCCCTTGTAAAAGAATGGAAGCAAGGTTGTTTTTTCAAAAAAAAACTAACAAAAACCTTGTCAAAAATTAATTTTGCACTTGGTGTGTGGCTTTTAATCAAACTTTTAATACAAGGTTGATTGGCGTTGGAGGTAGCCCCAAAAAAAAAAAACATTTGCCCGAGTAATCCCCCTTTCATTTAGCGAACTTTTGTTTACTTTCTTTTAAAAAAGTTAGAAAATCGACAACAAAAAAACCATAGTTAAATCAACATTTTTAATTTTATAAATCAACCAGCAACCCTAAAATTTTTAAAAAGACGTTACCCCTCGTTTTTAACGATTCAAAGATCCCGGGTCTCGAGGCCTTTGCGATTGGTTCCGGGGTCCGTAGTGCGTTCGTAGGGGCCCCACCGACCGTCAAGAATTCTTCGCGCGGGGTACCATGAGTGTAAGGAAAAGACCGATTTTCGGACTACTTTCCGGAGTAAGCGAAAATTTTAGTTGACAGTGATACAAATCTAAATCCATCTTTTTTTTTTTGTACCCTGGAAGGTCCCAATCCACGCTTTCTCAAGATATTTGATCGAAACAAGTTTTTTCTTCAATCCAAACCGGAGGTAAAATTCAATCAAGTGCAAAAAAACTTAAACCAAACTTTTTCAAACAATTTTGTTAGCGGATTTTTATGAGGGAGGTGTTGGAATGCAAAAAAGTTTAGTATTGAGAAAAAGTAATTTAAGCTATAAAAATGACTTAAAAATTTTTCTGACAGAATAGCCCTTTAAAAGGTAGGTAATAATAATAATAGGTAAAAAGGACATTTTAGAATGAAAGTTTTTTCCAAAAACTGTAGGTTATTGTTTTGTTTTTAAAGTTCCTCTGACTTAAAGAGGAATGCGTTTTTTGTAACAGTTCCCAGTCCACAAAACAAAACAACAACAAAAAACACAACAAAAAACCAAAAAAAAAAACAATAGCAAAATAAGGAATAAGAATAAGGGAATAAGAATAAGAATAAGAATAAGAAAATGAAATAAAATTTTTTAAGCTAAACCCGCTTTAAGGACATAGTTATTGATTAATAGCAGTTTTCCAAAAAATTTGCCCCATGGGGTCCCAATGGGACAAAAAGCTTTTTTAAACAATAAATAATAATTTTTTATTATTTTAATAATAATAATAATAATAATAATAATAATAATAATAATAATAATTTAAAAAAACAAGCTCCAGAAATTAACATAAAATAAAGAAAAACAAAATTGATGATAAACAAGAAACGACTAAAAATCTACCTCAAGACGCAAAAAACGGTAAAAACAAGATCACAGCAATAAATACATTTGCTATCCCAGACTGACATTTTCTTTCGGAATCATTAAATGGACGCGGGGAAGACACCCACGGTTGGAAAATATTAACTCGTCTACACTTACCAAACACAGAATACATCACCCAAATCAGCAATAGAGAGAGTGACATTTCCCTAGAGAAAAAGGGAGGGGTTCAAATTGATCTAAAAAAATTATATTATAAAAAAAATGACTTTAAAAAAATACTTTTTTACAAAGAGCAACCAATCCACACACATAGGGCTGTGGTGCTAGCTGACAAATTATTAACCCCACTCAATCTAGCAAAGAAAATTTTAAAATTCAAGGGAACCTATAACGACGTGAAAAAAGAGTTAGTCTCTCAAAAAAAGCCCCACACAAGGGGACTTTAGAGAATACAAAAAGATCACGTAGATATTAAAGCATCAAATAGGTGGTTAAAAAGGGGAAAAATATTTGGAGAAAACAGAAGGGTTTATGTGGTATTCAAGACAGAGTGATTGCGCCAAAAAATTTAAAAAAATACATAATACAAGATGCGACAGTAAACGATCAAGTGAAAAGTAGGTGAGGGGTGAAACAATCGAAACACATACCCGGGTGCCATCACTAGGTCAAAAGATTTCCCTTTCAGACATAACCAAAATAGCTAACATTTTTCATCAAAAACTAGCAATAAAGACAACCTCATTGCCACAAACACCTTATACAAAACAAAAACCCGGAAAGTATAGATAGTAAAGATTTCAAATTAATACGCCGCACAGTTATAACAGACCCAAAAGAACTCACAACAGACGGATATAATAAAATTGACAAGAAGAAACAAGAAACTACCTTATCGACGTTTTGGGCCAATGTGCCATAACGTCGAGACCACGTGGAAGAAAAAAAAGACAAGTATAGTGAACTTTCAATTTAGATCAAGAAGATGTGGGAAAAAAAGAAAAGGTAAATACAATCCCATTCATATATCGCCCAACGGCATAAACCGAAAAAAAAAACTAATGAAAGCATTAAACACTAGTCTCAACCCAATTAATTTGAGATCAAAAGGCGTAATACTCAACACGGTAGAATATTCGTAAAAATTTTAAACTAAGAATGATATTCGAGATTCCCAGGGAAACTTCCATCCTGACATGGGTTTTTGTGGTTTCCCAAAAATCCCAAGAGCAAATGCGGATGGCGACGAGAAAAACGGCCACGACCGTACACAGCAGAAAGAAAACATCATCAAAAAACAATATTATAAAGACGTATTTTAGTTAGATTTAAGACAAAGTAATAATGTATGTAAAAGGTACACATGGAAGTACTTGACGTAAGTCCGTACAAAAAAGTTAGCTCCGGTTTTAACCGGTTTGTATGAAATAAAATCCCCCAAAATTTAAAAAAAAAAATAATAAAAAAAAATAATAATAATAATAAAAAAATTTTTGTCAATGATTGCATTGTAAAAAAAGAATAATAAAAAAAAAATAATAATAATAATAAATAATAATAATAATATAATAAAATAATAATAAAATTGATTCATACAGTTGTCGTAAAATTTTGCCCGCTGGGGCTCAAACCCCAGAACCCCCGGTTTAACTTTTGCCATGCTTCCCAATTGACCAGGGGGGGGGGGGGGGGAAAACAGCAGAAAAAATTTTTTACTAAACTCTATTTTTTGTGATGTTGATTCCATGACATAAACCCAACAGAAGACGAAATGTAGCTGTCAAATCTGAAAGATCACAGGAAAAACCAATCAGATTCATTTCGAAAGTTGGGGGTAGTATGAATATAAGGTTTTTAAGCATAAGCCGCTAAGTTTTTGTTTTCATGAATGCCTATGTTTTAGAGGGGGTTTATGCTTAAAAAAACCTTATATTAAATAAAAAAATAATAATAATAAAAATAAAAATAATAAAATAAAATAAATAATAATAAAATTTCAATTAAGGCTTTCGCGGCCCGGAAAATAATTAACAAAATTTTTTGGCGGGCTTTCCCCCGCGCGAATTGCTTTAATTGCTTTTTTGACGTTTCAGCCCAACTGTGTGGGACCCTCAAAAAAAAACAAGATATTAATTCTAAAAACTTAAAAAAATAAAAGCACAGACAAGGCTTTACAAGAAAAAAAAAAATCACAAAAAAAACAGTTACCAGCCCAGGCCCCGCCTTCTAAAAAACATGCGTTACATTCTTATGAAGACCAAAAAATTCACATTTGAGAGTTCTGGTACGTTACGATCATTCGTCGGACTCCATTCTTGGGGCTGATCCAGTTCGGGACAGGGAGGAGGAAAAAGGTCTGTATTCAAAACCGGAAGAAGATGTGGGGATAATGCAATTTTTTTGAAGGGCCCAGGGTTGGAGTTGTTTTGAATCTTTTCAATATAGGCGCCCACGACCGTCAGTTAAAAACCCAACATCACCATTAAAATGTTTGGTTTTTTAGCAATTAAAGCGATTCGACCCCACAAAAAGCCCGACCAAAAAATGGAATTTAAATAAAATAATAAAAATAAAATAATAATAAATAATAAAAAAAAAATAATAATAAAAATAACAATAATAGCTACGATAGTCAGTTGGGAGCATTGGTTCAAAAAGCCGAAGGTTGGGGGTCGAACCCTCGGGGCAAATTTTAGGGGAAAATGCTATCTTTCAAAATTATTTCTAAAAGCGGACTTATGTTTAAAAATCTTTGTAAATTATTATTGGGGGTTTGGGGTGGGGGGGGGGGGTTGAAGTTCATGTGGGTGATGGCTCTTGTTTGATTTTGTTTGGGTATAAATAATATGTATAAAATATATACCGGTATTTTTAAAATAATAATAAAAACACAGTAAGTGAAAACCGCGCCCCGTCGAAAGGCCCGTTTCACCCCCCTTTTTTAATAATAATAATAATAATAATAATAATAATAATAATAATAATAATAAAATAATAAAATTCTAAAATAATAAAAATTTCATAAAAAAACGCATTTGGACGCTTTTTTGTACTTTTACATGATAGTTTTATGATCCCGGGCCCAAAACATGTAAGATAATTTTTGGGTGGTGTTACAGTTGTACGTGTATAGGCCTACAATTAAAATTTTATAAGTGTTTGACAATAATAAATATTTGGATTTCCCCTTTTTTTGGCCAGTAGTAATTTTGAGCCCTATAGTCTAAACCTTTATAATTAATTTTATTGGAACTATGGGGGATGAGAGCAAAGAGAGGAAGAGGAATTTTTTTAATTTTGTGTTGTCATCCTCCCTTTTTCTCCCCCACCCATTACTAAATTTAGTTTCGCCCCGCCTAAAGCTGAACCAAAATTTTTAATTTTTTAAATTTTAATCAATGGAAAAATGGGGTAAATTTGGGGGGGGGGGGGGCCGGGGGGAAAGCCCCTTGTATTCGCTTTTTTTTTCGAAAAAAAAAAGTTAAGTTTACTGCTTGAGCTAAAAAACGTCATGAATTTTATAATAATGGAATTTACAATTCCTTGTAAAAGGTTTGGGATTGTGTTTTAAAAAATGCGGACGAAATAATATGATTTAAAAAAAAAAACCACCCCTTTAGAATATTTAAATATCTTGGCCCAACCTCGGGTTCAACAGAACAGAAGAGAAGACGTCCGGTCGAAAAAAATTACCGCTCGGCTAGAATGTGCCCAAGGGTTTTACAAAAGGTTTATGAGGTTTTCTTTTTAAAAATACCCCTTTGGGTTGTTTTTAGTTGTCTTGTTTAATCTTCTTCTAGTGTGAAATACCCTATTTTTGTCTTTGACATTAGTGCTTGTGTAGTTTGTGTGATCTTCTTGGTTCTTGCTGTTGGATCGCTCAAATTTTGTTATCGTCTCTTTTAGTGTATTTTGCCTTTCTTGTATGGGGGAAATTTCCTGAGTCCCCGGCCACCTGCACAGCATGTTGCATGGGACGCCATCCCGGGGTTAGTTAGAGGCTCGCAGTCATTTGCAAAGTTGCATTCGTCGAGGCAAGCAGGCCGGACAGGCTCGTTGAGACCACAGCAATTTTCCCAAGATTTGTTAAATTATAACCCGTTCCCTTGTGTTGCCTTTGTCTGTTTTAGGTTTTTTATCAACAAGCAAAAACATTTTACGGGATGTTTAAAAAATAAGCCCTTGTTTTTTTCAGATTGAATGAAAAAAACACCCTGAGGGAGCAAACCCCGTTATTTGATTTAAAACAACAGTTTAGATTTAATCTAGAAGCTTTTGGGAGCGAGAGAGGGAAAATTGTCAACTGATTTTTAATTATTTTTCCGTTGAAATTTAAACCTGCCTTTAGGAGCAAATTTTGATGAGATTAATCTAAAACAAAACTGTTTTAGATCAATTAGATTTTAGAAGCTTTGGGAGCGAGAGAGCAAACATGTCAACATTTTTAAATTTTTTTTCGATTGAATTCAAACCTGCCTTTAGGGGCAAACCACTGTTTCCTGACGGTTTAAACTAAACAAAAAAAATTTTAGATTCAATTTGATTCTAGAAGTTTTGTGAGCGAGAGAGCAAACATTGTCAATGATTTTTAATTATTTTTCAGATTGAATTCAAACCTGCCTTTACGAGAGCAATCATGTTTCTGGGGTGAGATTAATTAAAACAAAACAGTTTCAGATTTAATCCCGAAGCTTTGGTGAGCGAGAGAGCAAAAAAATTGTCAACTGATTTTAATTTTTTTTCTAGATGAATTTAAACCTGCTTGAGGAGAGCAAATCACTGTTTTTCTGATTTAGATTAATCTAAACCAAAACCGTTTCAGTTCAATCAGAAGCTTTTGGTGAGCGAGGAGCAAACATTTTCAACTGATTATTAATTATTTTTTCAGATTTAATTTTAAAACCCGCCTTTAGGAGAGCAAACCACAACCCCGTTATCCCATAGAGATAATTTAAACAAAACAGTTTCAGATTTATTCTAGAAGCCGAGAGTGAGAGTGTAGCATTGCCCTCCGATTTTTTATATGATTGTTTTAGATTGAATGCAAACAAGCAATTTAAAAGAGCCAAACACTGTTATTGATTTTTTGACTTCTTAAAAAAAAACACTTCGGATTTATTCTAGAAGCCCTTTGGGAGTGAAATAGCGAATTTTTCCAACTGATACCGGTATTTAAAATTTAAGTTATTTCAGATTGAATGAAAAAAGCCAGAAAAAACCCCTTGATTGTAACCCCTGTCACTAATTAAAAGAAGATTGCATGGGCCTTGGTGAAGAGGTGAACATTGCCCACGATTTGTTAATAATTTTTTATTTTAGTTCAATGAAGAAAACCCTTGTTACCCCTTAATATACAATCCATTTTTTATTCAGATGAATCAAACGAGCCCCTTTTGCGAAATTTATTTCCTTATTTTAGTCACCACTCTGAATAAAACAAAAATTTTTTCGATTTTTTCCTTTGGGGCAAGAGGAACATTATACTCACTGAAATTAAATAATACATTTCCAAAGGTTATTTCAATTAATGCCAACCCAAGACCAATGTTCCGATTGAATAAAACTGTATTATAATATTTAATAACACAACGTAGACTTTCACAGAATATGCAGGCAGCCTTCGGTGAGAGATAAAACTATTGTAACCCAACTGTCACTTACATATAAAGTTTTTTTTTCCCCCAATTTAAGCAAAATTTTGGAAGAGAAAAGAGAGAGAGGCCATTGTTACCCAATTTTCTAAAACTTCAATGATTGTTTTAGCTTTAAATTGCAAAAAAAGCAGGATTTAGGGGCAATCAAATTTACCCATTTTTACCTTATGGTTTCAGCTATCATTGTTTTTAAGCAAAAACAATTTGCATAGGCCCACCAGATTTTTGGGCCTTTTCTATTTTCATCTAGATAGTTATTCTGTCAAGTCAGGGCTAGTAAGGATTTTTTGTATTTAGTCTTTTCTATTTCATTTGATTTGTGTATTTCTAGTCAAACCCGCTTTTGTCAGGATTTGTTATTCTAGTCTTGTTAGCCATCTAGTTAGTTTTTTAGTAAGCCAGCTCTAGAAGGATGAGTTGATTTTGTCTTGTCTATTTCATCAGATTAGTGTATACTAGTCAAACCAGCTTTAGTCGGATTTTTTATATCTAGTCTTGTTATTTTCCCTCTAGATTAGTGTGTTTAGTCAAGCCAGCTTAGTAAGGATAGTGTTTTAGTTTGTAATTTCATCTAGTTAGTGTTATAGTCAAGCCCAAACTTTAGTAGGATTTTTTTTTATTAGTCTTTTCTATTCTCATCAGTTAGTGATTTAGTCAACCAGCTCTAGAAGGATTTGTTGTATTTTGTCTTGTCTATTCCATCTAGTTAGTGTTTTAGTCAAGCCCGTTTTAGTCAGGATTTTTATATCTATTTTTTCTTTTCATCAGATAGTGTATTTATTTTAAGCAGGTTTTGTAAGGGTTTATTTTGTCTAGTCTTGCATTTTCATCTAGATTAGTGTCTTCTAGTCAAATCAGGTTTAGTAAGGATTTGTATTAGTCTTGTCTATTTTTACTTAGAATGGTTTTTCTTTTCTTGTTACTGGGTCATAATAGAGTTATCTTGTCGTTTGTACTTGACATTCTTGTCCCAATTTTGTCAAATTTTAAAAAGAAAATTTACTAGAATTTTTTCAGGGAGGGGCCATGGGTATGGGCCAAGGAACAAGGAAGGAGAAAAATTTTTGAGTGTGCCCGGAATGGGGCTTCGAATCGGAAATAGCGGTCCCGAAAAAAAAAAGTCAACAAATAAACTCGTACGCTGGGGTGGCTCATTGAGGGCGTTTTTGATTATATTAAAGTAGCAACATGGCCAAAAATACAGATGTAAAAGTAATTCCCAGCGGTCTCTAGATGGAGACCACAGATTATTTGAAAAGCCTTATAAGAGTGAAAAAAATAAAACCAAAATCATGGACATATCCCAGGGGGGAAGTTTCCAAAAAATCAAGCAGGAAAACACAGGAGGAGCCCTTGAATTTTGTCCTTTAAAAAGACAGATAGAGGAAAATTTCCCAAAACACATGTTTTGTTATCAGTAGTGAGGAGGGGAAATTTATTTAAGAGTTTTTATTGTAGGCTAAAGGGAAATATGCGGAAGGGCGGGTGGATAAGAAAGGAAAAGGAAACTGTGTGGGGGAAATGGAAGAGTGAAGACATTTTTAAAACGCAAAAAGTACCCCAAAAGGGAAAAAGGATAAAAACGGGGACTAAAGAAAATGAAGAAAAGTACAAAAAGTATAAATATGAGCAAAAAAAAAATAGAATGAAAAAAAAAAAATCAAGGAAATATTTGCAGAAAATTAGAAAAGGGGATTTTGAAAAATAAGAAATTTGTTGTATGGATAATGAGAAGCAAAAGAAAAACAGAGAAAACAAGATCCCGACCAACACAATGAATCCTTTTTACTGACCCGAAAAAGTGAAAAAACATGTGGAAGAAATATTTCAAAAAACCTACTAATATGCCTGGGTTTTACCGATATAACCAAAACCCAAAAACTCGGGAAAGGGGGAAAAACCTAAAAATAGAAATCTTTCGAACACAATGAGGAAGAAATAGAAGAAATAATAGGAAATAAAAATATAAAGAGGGAAGTTTTGAAGAAGTAAAAGCCATGAAAAGGGAAAAACTTCGGGAGAGGATGAAATATTTGTGGAGATGATCAAGGCTGCAGGGGATGCAGGCATAGTTTGGATGTGGAGGGACCAGTGCAGCTTGGAAAAAAAAGAAGGTACCAGATGCGGGGGGAAAGGGAATTATAGTGCCAAATTTAAGAAAGGGACGGGAAGAAGTAAAAAAATTTATAGAGGAAAAACGCGGATGAGCCAGGGCAAAGATAACGAGAAATATAGACGAAGACACGCAACAAGTAGAGCCAAGTTTGAGAGAGGAAAAATATGGGTTTAGACGGGCCGCTAAACCCATTCTATATTTGCGCCAGACAAATAAGGAAAAAAAGTGGGAAAAGGAGAAGAAAGTTCGGGTATTTTTGGATGTAGAAAAAGTATGACAGTGCCCAAGAGCAAAAGTTTGGGGAAGCTTAAAAGATGCAGAAGTAGAACAGAGTCAATAACAAAAATTTCAAAGCAATATGTCACAACAAAGAGCTGTGTTCAAACACCATTTGGGAGAACTACTTTGGTTTTAAATAAACGGTGGGTACGGCAAAGGTAGTTGATGTCACCCACATTATTTTCCGTTGTTTTGGAAACATTTCTGGTAAATTGAACCCACAGAAAGTGAAAATCTAAAACTATGATATTTGCAGATGATATGTGAAGGGGGGGGAACCCTTTAAGAAGACAGAAAAGCGTAGATAGATGGAAGAGGAAACCGAAGTTTTCATGAAAAAAAACATTGAAAAGAGTGAAACATTTAAAAGTAAGAAGAAAAGTAAAAAAAACAAAAAAAGATAATACTACGGGGTGAAGAGCTGGCCATTGCAGAAGCATTTAAATACCCCGGAATTTTACTAACAAAGGACGCAAAAATAGATGCTGAAATATAAGGAGAATTATATTAGCAACAAATTTTACAAAGTGACGTAAAAATTTTTGGAAAGAAGAAATATCATCAGGGGCAAGATGTTTTTGTACAAAAATGTATTTTTTCCCCCAAAAATATCATTGCATCCGGACATGGACAATAGGAGGAAAAGAAGAAAAAGCAGATTACAAGCAGAGGATGAAATTTTTAAGGGGTTCTGTAGCCTTAACAAAAAAAGGGAAAAGGGACGGAGCAAAATAATAAGAAAAAAACTAGGGGTGGAAAGTTTACAAAAAAAATAGGAAAAGAACGACTTCGATGGTATTTGGGGACGTACGAAGAAGAAACAAGATAGAAAACAAGAAGAGAATTTGAAAAACACATGGGGGGGGGTAAGAAGAGTGGGGCGCCCCAAAAATAGATGGAGGGACCAAATAAAATGGAACATTGAAGAAAAGGAAAATCATGGGAAAGAATTAATGAAAAAGACTCGGGAGGATAGAAAGAAATGGAGGGGAACGTAGAATGCCGTCATAGAAGACATCGAAGTAGATGAGGAGGGTTGAGCCCGGCTAGCAAACACTGAAAGTCCACAGCCCGGGGAAATTGGTGATACGTCACCCCCGACCTGACTTATGTTGGAACCGGGTGTTTGATTATTATTATTATTTTAACATTGGGGCCTAGCCTAGGCCTAGGCCTACTTGTTATGGAAACATAGAGGGGGGTGGGGGGGGGGGCACAAGGGGCCTAGGCCTAGGCTAGTCCGGCAATAGAGCTTGGTAAAACTTTGGGTAGGCCTACTAGGCCTAGGCCTATTCTTTCGGTTGGGAATGGCCAACTTGTAAACACTGTTGTAAACTGTGTTTTGTGTGTTAAAGGTTTTGAAGTTTTTTTTTGTTTAAAATAGCGACGTAAAAGGTTTTGAAGGTATTTTTTGTTTTTTGGATTTTTTAGTATGTTTTTGTAAGGTTACTTGCAGTGAATGTACGGCTCGGTGGCAGTGCTCAGTTCTCTGCATGAGTGGCCTAAAGGCGCGTCACTCCTCGCTACTTATAACTTACTTTTGTTTATAAAACAGCATGAAATGAAACTTGTGAGTGCATTTTTTCATTACATACAACTACAAATTCAAAATATAAATCATTTAGGCCTACAGTGGTTTTGCAACGTTTTTGAGAGAACAAAACAGTGGTGAAAAGTTGGCCATTCCCAACCGAAAGAGTACCAAATTTTGTAGGCTAGGGATACCTAAGGCTTAGGGCTAGGGCCTACTAGACCTAGGCCCTAGCTCATCGATTTCTCGCTCAACTTTTGTGCGTAATGCCAACGTTTGAAAGTTAAAATTAGACCTAGCTACCTAGATGGCAGTCTTGACTACAAGAATCCAACGTGCTTTGCGTGACCCTCATAAACCCCTCGTACGGTAATTTACTAAATTGCTTTTGGGTGCGCTTTTAAATTTCCAAGTGTTGGCGCGACAGTAAGGAGGTAAATCTGGGTGGTAAGTTTGTTGATGTAAATTATTGTCATTTCCGAACACAGATTGAGCACAGCTGCAGGAAAGTGCACCAAAGTATTAATTTGCTCGATGTTGGTGTTTGTCCAACTGTTAGGCGTGTGGCCTGATTGGTGATTGTAAAGCCTTTACGCTATAGACCTAGGCCCTAGGCTTATATTTGTATAAGATTGACTGGTACCAGTACCCGTGGAGGCATTTTCACTTATTTGCAGAGCCCCAGGCATATAGGCCTAGGCCTAGTAATCTGGATCAGCAATTTGCAATGGGGGGGGGGGGGGGGGAGAACCCATCTCATATGCCTAGATGCTACAGAGCTGCATTTTGCTATTTTGCCTACTGTAGGCCCTACCTGATTTTTTTCACCTAGCTATGATTTCATGTTTTTTTCAGAAAAGGAATCTTTCCTTTCTAAACAAATTTCAGATAATGGTAAGCAGAATGCCAAGGTACTAGTGAGCAAAAGTGGGCCTAAACCCAAAAAAAAAGAGGAAACCATCATTAAAAAAATGGAGGATTCAACCAACATTAGGCCTAATAAGAAGGAGGACACCAATAATAAAAAAAAAGAGGAAACTGTAACCAATAATAAAAAACAGGCTGTGGAAGTGGAAGCCACGGCGGTTTCTGATGATGGCCTAGTTATTGACGATGGAACTAATGAAAGTGACTTAGACTTTACACCTTATGTCTCAGATTATGTGCCCTCGGATGAAAAGGTAGGTAGGGCTACACCTTTTTAAAAGCATATTTTTTAACTTAGGCCTACCGTAAGTAGGCCTACTTAATTATTTTTTCGACAGGCAAATTTAGCAAATTTAGACATACAGAAGAAAGTAATTTAAAAAAACAAAATTTCTTTAAACAATATAAGCCTAAGCTGTTACGTCAGTTCCCATCCAATTTTGGAACTATGAGTGCTATCCAGCCTGCTACTTAGTAAGAAAGACAACACATTAGGCCTACACACACACTACATATATCTACCGTACATATCTTTCATTTAAGCTTTGTCTCATATATTAATTTCGATAAATCAACATGAAATCAATTACCCCTACCTATTGTTGAAAGTGAAAAAGTTGATGATTCATCCTGAACAGTTCGTAGGCCCTAATATCATTTCCAAAATTTTGCATGTAGGCTATAGTAATAAAGTAGGTACTTATATATTGATATCCGCACTTGGTTGCAAAATAAGCCGTAAAGATCCATTGCGAGACATAAGTCCAAAACGTGAAAAAATGGGAAATCCAAAACATGGAATTCAAATTCAGGAAATTCCCATAAAACCGCTTAGGCCTATCTTAAGATTTACTCAATTAACCTGCGCGTTCACATTGATTTAAACGTTGATATACAGTAGGCCTACGCAAATTTGCATTTAAAAATTCTGTAGGCCTACGTTTGGAATAAATTTCTAAAGTTGACCAAAATGCAGTACCGGTAGGTAAATGACTGTGATTCCACAATTTTTTTAATTAGCCTAAAAAACGATAAATTAATTTAGGAATATGCGTACTCTAACTGGATATCATAGATTATTCTTTATTAACGTTTGTGTGAAATTTGATAACGGAAAAAAAGAAAGCTGAGCGCCTCTACTTGTATTCGCACCAGCCTCAGCGACTCCTCGCAAGTAGGGCCTATCCTGGCCTTTTGATCAAAATAAATATTTATCATTACAGGCTGAATCAACAAATGACAGCATGAATAATGATTCCGAGCATGATTCCGAGGCTGAAGCAAAAAAAAAAAAACTTGAAAAAATAAGGGCCGACTGGAAGGAATACAAAGAAAAACGCCCTGAAATTTATGGGGAGGGGGAGCCCATCACGTACCAAGTACCAAGTACCAAGTACCACCACCAGTCACCAACACGGGAAGAACTATTGAAAGAAAACGCGGATCTTAAAGAACAGCTTCTTAAAAGTAAGACTCTAGCCCTGGTCATCTGAGGCCTCCGCCTACATGACATATGCCGTACTAAGTGAGAGTTTCCTACATTGGAACTAGTGCTTAGGATTAGGGCTGTGCAAGCAGGGATTTTTTTTAATCGAACGAGTTTTTGGTCTTTTGCTTGATTTTTGAGCGAGATTCGAGGGAGCAGACCAAAATTTAATTTACCTCAATGTTGGTAGGCCTTTACACTTTGGTCACAATGTTAAACACAAAATGTTCAATATGTAATTACGGTGGTTGGGCCGGCCCTGCCAATTGATAAAGCATGAAACTAAAATTCTTTTAATCATATGCTTACTGTTTAGGCTAAGCTAGGCTAGGCCTAGGCCTATTTCTAAATTATTGCCTCTACTATTTACAATCGTTGTTCTTTCTATTTGACGTTCAAAGAACAATATTATTTTTGGCCCTAGGCGAGGCATGACGCATGACCGCGACATATCGATATTAGACCAAAGAAGAGGTTGGCAAGTCTTTATCCGAGTTGTTTGGAGACATGCGCATTGTAAGTGCGCACGGCATCGAAGCAAGAGCATCGAGTGGCCTGCGCTGTGCAATGCGCATTACCATTACCAGGCAGCTGTTCGCTGTCGGCATGAAGACTGCTGAAGAGCACGTCATAATATGGAATATTACGCCTACCACGACTGACTTTCATACGTTCTTGAGTCATTTTGAGAATCGAAAAAATCACTCGAGCGAGCGAAAATGTTGAGTGCTCAAGCCCGACTCGAAGTTTCGAGTCTCGCACAGCCCTAGTTAGGATGCATGTAAATTGTAAAATTTTAAAGACAATAATTTACTTTCAATAGGTCTTTAAGTACTTCTAGGTTGTTATTTGGGTTTGCCCATCCACACAATTTGCTATTTTTATTACGTAGAATAGGCCTAGGCCTATCTAGCCTATATTGTTTGGCCTCTCAATCCTGATATGAGATATAAAAAAAGGTGACCAATAGTCTCAAAATTAGTGATTGCATAAGCCTATTGGTAGGCAGAATTTTAAAAGTTATTACTCCTAGTAAGCTTAAAAGGTTACTAATAGTAATAAGCATAATTCTTTTATAGAAATCCCAGAAATGCTCCAAGCGATGAAAGACTTGGTTAGGTCTACTGGGCGAACCAATGGCGAACCATTAGGCCTACTACGCAACCCACAACAAAAGGTAATTCTGGTATATCTTTAATGGGTATTCACCTGTTAAACCCTAGTTATGAATTTAGATATTAACAACAAATTATAGGGTCCACCATGAGTAGGCCTATGACCCCAAAAAGATTGACATAGCTCTACCTACTTTTTTAGCTAGCCCTGCTGAAAAATCTTTTCAATATTGTATTGTAAGATCTTGCCAAGATTTTGTAAAATTTTGTCAAAATCTTGCAAGAACTTGGCAAGATTGTGGTTTGTCTATTTATGCGGTACTTGATTCAATTTCGATAGGCCTAAATGTTAATAAAGTAGGCCTACTTTTATATTGATATACACACTTAAGTTGCAAACAATAAGCCTTAAAGATCCATTGCGAGACATAAGACCAAAATGTAAAAAGGTGAAATTTAAAACATAGATTTCGGTTCTGGAAATTCCCAACAAACCATATATTTTACGATAAAACCAAATTAATCTGCACATTGATTTAAACGTTGATATCCAGTATACAAATTTACGTAGCAATTCTGTACAATTCTGTACATTAATTACCAAAGTTGACCAAAATGGAGTAAAATTACAGTGATTTCACTGATTTTTAATCAAAATCAATTAAATTAATTTAGGAATCTGCATACTGGATATCATAGAATAGATTGATTCTTTATTAACGTTTGTGTGAAATTCGATGTGTTAAGTACAGTAATCCAGAAAACACAGAAAGTTAGCGCCTAAACTCGTCTCCTCGCCAGCCACAGCGACTCTTCTTAAAGCCGATAAAAGAAATTCTCCAAAATGCCAATTTTTGACAAATTTCAGGATCATAAAACTTTTTAAAAATGTGTAAATCATAGTTACAAGTAGGGATGCACACGATAATCAATAATGAATATATTATAATTAATCGATAACCAAAATTCACTATCGATTATCGAAATATAAAATAATTGGTCAATCGTGGCACGAATAAAATTCTAAAGACGGAATTGTCTCACGTTGTGCCATGCACTGGCTGGGCTGATGTCACACTAGAAATTTATGTTAGGAATGAGGTCAGTCAAAAAAGGAAACCAAACACATGACATCGAAGACAGCAAGGCAGGAAACGGAACGCGATTTTATTTTTTTGACTTACACTTGCCACACTTTAGGTTTCCACTTATAGGTCAGAACAAGCTTTGTTGGTGCTATCGATATTATCGATAATGACATTACCATTTTGATAACCGATAATGAAAAAGTATCGATGTGCATCCCTAGTTACAAGGCATGAATTTTTAAACCGTCGTAATAGATTATGTAGTAAAAATAATTTTGGGGGTAATAGCCCACTTAAAGACTTGCTGTTGGATGTGCTCGGACAAACTCGGGTTTGAATGCAGAAATGTATTGTAGATCACTTTGAATTTGAAGGAAAGCATAGTTACTTTGATGCAAATAGCATTATAAGTTATTTAGAATGCTGCTTATTAAAAGTAGCGACCCAGGCTTTTTTTTTTTGTGTGTGGCTCGTTGGTCTTGTTGTGTGGCTCGTTGGTCTTGTGGTTAGCGTATCTGCTTCCAATGCAGAAGGTCCAGGGTTCGATTCCCGCTCAAGTCAGAAGTTTTTTAACTTCTGATTTGGACTAGAGTCCATCAGTTCTTGTCTTAGGAGTTTGTAAACGGTGACTTTGGAGCCGTCCTAGCAACGAAGCACATAATAAATTTCAGAGTTGTTCTGAATCGGCCTTGTTGATTCTGGCGTTGATTCGCGGGTTGTTCGCATGTCCATACCACTGATTACTATATTTCCTATTTAAAATATCGATCTTTGGTGGTTATCGCTCACTCGTCGATTGCGTCGGGGCCTGCAGGGTTGGCTTGGTCGCTTTGATTTAAAGTCCCCCACTGAAAATCAGTTATATAACTGAGTGGGTAGACTCTAAATAAAATTATTATTTATTTATTTATTTATTTATTGACTTCTTATTACCTGTAGCGTCGCTTTATTTAGATACGTAGCGCATTTAGACATTTATTAGGGCTCACCGCCTGGCAAATACATTGGTTCCTTGGCAATTCCTAACAAAATCCTAGCAAAGGCAGTGAGCCCTATACGTCTTGGTTGCCAAAGCAACCAGAGTCGATAAAGAAGTTTCCCCGGTTTAGCGTCGGTAATCAACCCATGGACCAAACAAAGTTCCATGTTGAATATACAAATTTGCAGATAAGTAAGGTATTATTCGTTGACAATGGATGTTATAATATATATACATTTTTATATATATTTTTTTCTTCCTATGCCGAAAGCTTGATTTTCAATCATTTTTCTTCCTGGCTCTCCATAAATATGTGTTCCTTCTCTGGCCCCCTAGGTTTTGGCGGGCGTCAATGTCAATTTATGTGCAGCGCATAAAGAGGTGCGCTCGTCTGAAAACCCATTCATAGTTTTCAAGTTGCTGGTTCCTTGTGTTTTGAAATCGACTAGGGGGTGTGCAGGACTCATGTCCTGTGGCCACCCGGGCTGGGGGGGCTTTTTGCCCCCTTTTCTTGCCCAGGATTTGTCTGGCCCTTTTGGGGGCCCCTCGTCCCCCCATGGTTTGTTACATTTTTGGGCCTCTTGAAGTCTTCCAAGGATGTTTGAGGCCCCCTTGGCAAGGTTTTTTTGGCAAGTTGTGGGAGATACTCGCCGTGTCGGGGTAGACTTCTTTGAGCCCAATTTGGTAGCGCGTCGGCCTTCTCTTTTCCAGGATGTTGCAGTGCGGGGCCCCCTTTGAATTTTAACACTTTTCCATGCATCACATTTTTTTTAACTTTTTTTAAGAGAAAAAGGGATTCTTTTTTTTTATATTAGATTTATATTCTTATTGGTGTGGGGCTCATGCCTCAGGAAAACAAAAGAAAATATTAAATTTTTGGGCTTGGATTTGACTCATCCTTAATATTTTTGGACGGTGAGAACATAGATTTCAAAAGGGGGTTGATCCCAAAATTTTTAACACCAACATCCAAACGCGCTTCTCTAAAACATTTTTTTCAAATTCAGTTTTTAAATTTAAAGAAGTTAAAAATGTGCATATTTTAACTCAAAAACTTATTTTGCAGGTTGAGGTTTTTCCGGTTTTGGGGCTTTTTTAGTCGACCATACTCAAAAATGGGGAAAAAGCCACCGACGCGGGGGAGTTTTTGAAAAACCCCTTTAGTTAGTTTTTTTGATCTCGAACGCTAATAAATAGAAACTTTGGGGGAGGAAAAAGAAAAAATGCCATGCAGTTGAAGGAACCAGACGCCTCCCCTGGACCCAAACCATATTTGATCCCATTCACAGAAAGTATATGAATGTTCATATTCAGTAGGGCTACTCTAGCCACCTGTAATTTAAAATTTAGCTGGGGCAACTGCCTTTTAAATGGTTTTATATTTCTTGTTCCCAAAATTTTTTTCGACTGCCGTTAAAATTTCAATTTTGTAGGCCTCCCTTTTTTAAAAAAAAAAGAACAGTTCCCCTATATTTAGTAGGGTTGCCGTTCGTATGAATTTGCATTTTGATAATCGTGATGTGAATCGATTATCGACCTATTAATATCGTTTATTACGCCTTTATATCGATTGTAGTCTATTAATACGATCGATAATCGAATAAAATTGGGCCTTACTTCTCGCATACCGGGGGGCCAGCCCGGGGCCCTTTTTTGTAAGTGCTTTTTTTGTTCTTCTATTTCCCAAAAATTTTTTTTTCCACCTACGGCGTTTTTACGAGTGCCCTTTGATTCAGGAAGATGAATCGACTATCTATCTTTTTGGGGAAATAATCGTTTTGATCGAATATCAATAATTATAAAATAAAAAGGGGAAAAGAAACAATAGACAAAAAAATCCTGCACAAAATTATATTTTGAAGTAGCGGGTTTGATTGGGTTTAATTTAAATATTGTTGTTTCTGGGTAATGTACTGTTAAAAAAATATACAAAAAGTAATATCAGCTCTTTCTTTTAGCTCCATATCATTCTGGGATGGGCCTACAAACTTTTCAACGTCTTGACTGAATCCTTAGAAACCATAAGCCAGGTTTCCCCCTTTAAAACTTGCCATGAATAAATTTATTAAATCAAAAAATTTTCGGGGGGCATGCTACTGCCCCCCTTTTTTTGTCACAAAAATTGAAACATAAAGAGAAAAATTAGTAATTTTTTTTCTCATCGTCAAATTTACACTCGAAAATATGTTTTTTTCAACTAAAAAAGTCATGGTTTGGTCCCGGAAAACCTAAGATACTTGTAGCACCCGCGAGGGGGGGGCGTAGGGGGAGTTTCTAAATCAAAAAATTATGAAGTGGCATGATACGACCACTCCCTTTTTTTAATACAAGTAATCTTTGCTAACAATGTGTAAAGTTTTCTATTTTTTTAAACTAAATACCTAGCCCCAATAATATTAGATCCTTGTGTTGTTAACTGGAAAACCCCTGGATTCAATCAAATTTGGGCTTCCCTTTTTCCTTAAAGTACGAAAATAAAACTTAAAAAATTTTCTTTAAGAATCATTGTTTGAATAACCTAAAAAAAAAGTCAATCCCTTTAAAACATCACACGTTGGGAAACAGGACTGTGCTGATTTTTGTGCAAGTAGCCCGTCCTTTTGGGTTTGTTAAAAAAAACTAAAGCAAACTTGTGTAATTTGTGTGGCCCCGCAAAACAAAATTCAAAAATTTGGGTTTTTTAATTTTTTTTATTTATATTTTAAAGGTGGCCTAGGGTTAATTTTTACAAATGTTAAAAGTTCCCTTCACCGATTGGACTGGGACCCTTTTGTCCGGACAGATGCTCTAGCGGCAGCCACGGCTATGACTAACGACAACGATTAATTTAAATAATTAAATATTAAAAAAATAATATAGGCCTCCTAAAATAATAAAAAAAATTGTCCACCCGCAAAAAATTTTACTATACAATTAATGGGCCATTATATTTTTAAATTTGTATTTGTTTTTTGTTTTCAGAAGCTGTGGAAAAATTTTCCCGCTATAGGAAGGGCCCAAATTTTGGGGCATTATTAAAAAATTGTTTCCTTACGGGAAAGCAGAAAAAGAGAAACATAATTTATTGTTTTCTGTTTCCCCTTTTTTAAACTTATAGGTCCGTAATTCCATTTAAAGTTCATTAGCGTGAAACAGGGTTGCCTGCTGTACCAGGATTTCACCGATAACGATTTTAAAAAAATATTTTTTTGTATTTCCCTAGTTCCTAAAAAAATGTTAAATATTGTTAAAATACGTTTTGCCACAACTTTTTGTTGCTAATTAATAAATTAAATTTTGGGGGGAGTGTGTTGAGTTTGGGGATACAAACCAAAAATTGACCACTACAAAACTGTATGGTAGAAAGGGAAAAAGAAAAGAACTGAAAATGAAAAAACCCATCGAGTAGCCAAGGGAGTGTTTCTTCTTTTTCTCCTTGCGCGCCATGCTTGTGCTACTCTCTCTCTTTCTCACCACCCAGTATCGACTCTGTTCCGCAATTTGGCCTTGAGAAGGGGAAAAAACTGGGCTAGATAGTAAATTCCCTTGCCGCGACTGTGAAGTCAGGCGCCGGCGCGTCCTCTCAAGATGCAAACATTTGTGTAAAAGTATCCCAAAAAACATTTTCCAGCAAAAGATTTTAATTACACTACGGGTTTAAAGTAAAAAACATGCCGGGTGGGTAAAGCAAGCCTATAAATAAAATAAACGCAAAGGCAAAATTTTCACAGAAATCTTTAAAGTAATAAAAAAAAAAAAATTCTTAACGACAAAACGAAACAAAATTGGGTTGAAGTGTGGCTCTCTGTAACTGGACCATAACTTCAGCGCACGTGACTGAAATTCCTTACTCAAAAGGCTTGTTTCCCCAAAAACTTTCCTGGGCGATCGACGTCCAAAAGTCCTAGAAATACTATTTGGAGGCTTCCCCAACCCCCATTATAAAACCCCTTTTTTTGGCCTCTCTTCGATTAATTTTGTCACTTTGGGGGGGGGGTTGAAGAACCGCATAGTTCGGAACGGCACCCCCCACTTCCTTATCCCCCATTTTTAATCGGCACCCTTGTTTTTGCGATTGACTTCACTAGTTGATTTTTAAATTTTAATCGTGCTCTAGGGTCGGTTGCCGACTTTTTTCTTTTGCAGGGAAGGAAATCTCCGATTTTTGGCTGGGCTGCGATAAACGCTGTAATTTTTTTAAATGGGTGGGAAGGTTTTTGGTTTTGCCACGTATGAACTTTTTTCCTTACACTTTCTCAAAAAACTTTTATGGTCAAATCTTAAAATAAATCCAAAACTCTTCCACACTTTACTTCAAAGATGAGGTGGAGAGAATAGTTTATTAGGACTACCGCCGCCGGTTAAAAACATCGCGCGAAGATGATAAAAAACGGATGAAAAAACACGCTCGCTGCAAGCAACTAGCTACCACTACATTGATCGGTGCTCGAGGTCATGAGAAGGGGGTACAGGTACGGGGTAAATGGTTGAAGGTCGAAAGCCTAAATTACCGCGGTTGTTTTTACGACGGTTAAATTTAAATTTCGGTTGGGCGAGCAAACAAACAACAAATTTTCATAAATTTGATGTGAGTAGGTAACTAAAAGTTGAAAATAATTAATTAGCCTAGTGTTTTTATGTTCATGTCATAAAGCCTGTAGGTGGATCATAACCGATAATATGAAGTTATAGAATGTGATCAACATCGTGGTTTTATCAATAACTTTATTACTTGTCCAAACAATGGTCCTTTGTAACCACTTGTACAACCCTCGTCGAGCAAAGTATTTTAAAATTTTAAACAT